>CM046036.1:31011719-31106719 GCA_025215565.1 Flaveria ramosissima
CTGAGCCCTGCATTTTCAGTTGCCAGAACTCTATCTCCAACTTCTGCACCTCATTGCGAGGACAGTACTCCTCGGTCATCATGGTTTTGAACTCAGCCCACGGCAGTCCATTAGCCAGTGCTTGTCCCAACATCTGGACTTGTGCATTCCACCAGGATAAGGCGGCACCCTCCAGGGTCCCGGTGGCATATTTCACCTGATCAGCAGGTGGACAGTTGCACTTGGAGAATACGGACTCCGTCTTCTCGAACCAGCGTACTAGTCCCACAGCGCCTTCAGTACCGCTGTAGGTATGGGGCTTACAGTCCATGAAGGACTTATAAGTACATGCTGGTGGTCCTGCTTTAACACAACAATTATTGATCAGACAACCTATACGGTTATGCAAGATATTCGGTTTAACTTTCAATCATTGTTTACCTGCTGGCTGTCCCGCTTGGGCAGCAGCCACCGCTGCCTGAATCAGGGCAGCTAACTCAGCAGGGGTCATATTAACGGCACCAGCGCCATGATCTCCGGCGCCATGGTCTCCGGCGCCACGTCCGCGACCGCGCCCACGACCACGTCCACGACCACGTCCACGTGCGTCCATTGTTCACTTTACATCCACAAATACAATAATGAGTAACATCAAACACATTTATCTCATTGAAGTACAGTAAAAATAAAGGAATAATAAATCATCACAACCACAACATTCATAACAAAAATAATAACCAAAGTAAATAAATTGCAAATAAGTCACAATGTATTCATCAATGTCAAAATTTAAGTTTGTCATTCGAGTGGGAAACAACCCTTCCCACATAGGTTTCAAAGAAAACACTAGGTGGTCCAAGTCATGTAAGAAAATCAATCGACAATATCAGATCCATCACTCTCATCCTCCTCCTCCTCGGGTTCCTCCTCCTCAGGTTCCTCCTCCTCCTCAGGTTCTTCCTCCTCAGGTTCCTCGGCAGGAGCAGGAGCCATAGCGATCTGGAGTGCTGCTAGCTATGCCTCCAAAGCAGCAATCCTATCATCAACCACAGCATCCCTCTGCTCGCGAGTAGCCACGCGTCCACTGAGGGCTACGATCCCGTCCCTCATTTGGTAGCACCAGTCTAGGGTCTCTCCATGACGCCCATCAAGCTCATCCATCTTATGCCTTAGGTTGTACACCTCGGTCTGTAGTGTACAAACATCACTAGTGAGTCGCCTGACTCGACGCTGTTCTGTATCTAATGCTGCCACCAATGCAGCAATCAACTGCTCGTTGGACTGCACCGTCCGGGGTAGTGAAGGCACTGCCTGATCAGAGCTACCTCTCGTTCTGGGTCTCGGCTCGGGCACGCGTTCCCTATACATGAGGTGGTTGACAAACCTAGGATAAAAGCTCCAGTCCCTTGGGGGGTCACGCTTCATCAACGCGAAAGGTTGATCCCAGTCGAACTCCCCTCGAGGATAATCAAAACGAGGCCAGTCGAGTCCATCATCAGGTACAGGTGCAGGAGGTGGGGACTCGGATCGCGCAGGTGATGCAGGTCGTTTTCCAGAAGCTCTTGATGACGATGCCATGCTGCAGATAGTGTGACGTGTATGCCAATGAGTATACAGTAGATGAAAATAAAGTACAGGTAACTAACTAACTGTGTGCGGTTATAGTCTAGTGTGTATGCAACCTAGTTCCCTATAACCAATGGCTCTGATACCAATCTGTCACACCCTCAAAATCCACGTGCGGGGTTTTACCGCGAGGCGTGTGAACAAACCAGGATCACAGTCAGTAGTTACATAGAACGACTCTATATGCCACAAGTAAATAAAACAACCAACGATTTAGTTTGAAACAGTGCGGAAGCGTTTTGAAAACAACTCAACAAATAACAGTATAAATATGGCAAAACATGTGCCAACGCAAAATAGTAAACCACAATCATTTAAATGCTAATGTCTTGACAACCGAGTCTTAGTATGCAAGTGAACCGTGGAGTGCTCCTAGAGGCAAGCAGCTTAATGACCTGAGAAAAGCATACTAAAATGTCAACACATAGGTTGGTGAGTTCAAGAGTTTGAGTTCAGTAAACATATAAACAGTTGTGATATATTAAGCAGTGTATTGCAATAGATAGCTAGTCTATTAACAGCAATATTAATACATAGTGATTTCGCAATTGAAGCTGACTGTGATAGTTGTTGCCTCCTGTCACGACTTACCATGTCGTGACAATGTTCAATAGGACAAATTGCACCCGGTTGACCTCGAGTCACACAGGTGGGGCTCGTCAGACCCAGTAGTACTACCCAAGTTTCCCCGCTATTTAATATTAACAATTCGAAAGTGTGAGGACTTTTCCCATGATAAATAGCACTATATCAATATTATACACAACTTAAATATTAAAAGCGTTCGTAAAATACCAGTATGCTATCTCCCCCAAAAGAGATTAAATAAAGCGTGGGGCATGAACTCACCTGATGTATGCAAAGAGTACTTAGGGTTTATTTGAGAAACGAGAGGATAGCCAACCTTCAAAGGTTACCTAGATCATGCGAGTACATAAGTACGTGTAACTGAAAGACATGTGAAAACCCTAATCATACCAAAACCAAAGACTCAAGCTTCCAGACAAATAGACACGTTTGACCTAGTTGACCCGTTTGACCCGTTGGTGACATTATGAGTTATAATTCAAATAAAGACAATAAGAACATATAACATACATGACTAACATTCAAACAGTATCATACACATGCTACATTATCCATACATAACCCTTAAGTCATAGCCATGCCCATAGTATTCAACATACACCATAATCATTACTCACCAAACCCAAACATGATATCCTAGCAACTAATCAACACCAACTTCATACATGATCACCAAAAATCCAAATATCATCCATGATTATCCAAAACATCCCATACAACTAATTCAACATGATTCATCACCTTAGAATTCATCCATGATCATACTAACATGCTCCTAATATCCCAAACATGTTCATATCATCATACATCAAACTTTACACAAATAAAGTTTCCCTTTTGGGAAAGAACATCCCAAAATCTATCAAACATCCAAAGCATACATGGATTCAACATAATTATACCATCTCAAGCTCCATACAATATCTAGACATGATTAACATCACCTAAACACCATAATCTAACCATCTTCATACACAAAAGTTTCTAGTTTTGGCAAGCTATGAACCAACAACATGCATTCAAAGATTTCTAGCATTCATAACAACAATCTAGTATCTATACATCATCATGAACACATCCATAACATCAATCCATCAATAATTCAACATTTCATGCAAATAAAGTTACTATTATTAGTAAGTTATGAACATCAACACCAAATCACCAATTTCTTGCAAGATTCATGATTTCCTAACATTCATACACTTACTAATCATCTCACAATCATCAAACAACAATCATCCACACAAAATCATACAAAATTCGAACTAGGGTTTGTCAAGAATCAAAATCCATGATTAAACCACTAAGAACATGTAATTCATACATAATCCACGTTAAACAATATGTAAATAACCTAACTAACGAATTAACAACATCAAACAACACCCAAATCGACTCCATGAAGCCTAATTTCGAAGTCAAGGTTCGGCCATAATGAACAACACACAAGAACTCGAAAACAAACTAACCTTTAAGGCCAATTCGACTTGCAATTGATGCTTTCTATAGGTTGTATTGCTTGAAACCGAATCAAATCAAGGTTTGCTTGCTTGTTCTTGGCTGATTTCGCAAGGGAGAGGGATGGGAGAAGGGGTTCACGGCCGCAATGGGTGAGGATTAGGGTTAGATGTGTTTTGTTTGTTTTAATTTTACATATTTACAACTTAAACCCTTGTGTTTTGCATTTTATTAAAAAGGCACTCTTTTAAATACTTTTAAATGATTTTTAACTACAATACTAAACATATAACTCATGGTAACAAATTATATGTTTTATCTTTATAAAACACAAACATACGAATTAATACACACGTTTCCACGTTACGCGATTAATTCTCGATTAACATATAAAAACATGCAACCACATAAACATAATACAATAATCACATAATCAATTTGATTATCAATAATTTGACATTATTTAATATTATTAGGTCACCAACGTTAAACGACAACTAGTGTGTGCTCACGACACGTGTATGCAAGACTTAACGAAACTAACGGAGTTTGGTAACGGAAATTTACCGGATGTCACATGTTGCCTCAGGTTGTTCAACCTTAACCCCCACTTCAGGTGGGACTTGACTTGGCAGAGAGTGTAAGTCAATCAGTTCTCCACTCTTGATCTTCTGCTTGATTACCCTTATATGCTCATCCATTGTGGATAGAGATATAGGGCCAAGTCTCCTTCCGGAGAATCCATACAGCTTCAAGAGGCTCATCATCCTTTGTCTGTCAGCAGATTTCTTCATACTCTTTTGGATGATGGCTCTTGACTTTGCAGCTTCTTCCCTTAGCTTCTTCTTAGTTGTCTTTCTCTCCTTGACTAACTCAAGCTCATGTTGTTTTAAGTACTCAAACTCAACAAAGTCATAGGACAAGGGAAGAAGTGCATCTGCCTGAAAGAAGCTTGTGGCACTCAGGTAGTTGATCATTTTGATCCTATCTTCTTCTTTGTCTACCTGAGGTTCTTGTTGAACCACATCTTCTTGTACAGGGCTTTCTTGAACTGGGGAGAGAGTAGGAACATGCTTGTGGAGTCTTTGCTGTCTCTTCTTCTCTTTAAATTAGAGAATTAACCTTGCATCCTCTTTTTCTTTCATCTCTCTTGACACTTCCATGTCAGCCAGTTCATTTAGTTGTTCTAAGGGGAGAGAAATGATTTCATCAATGTCATAGTTCCTGGTCTGCAGCTGTGATTGCAACTTGCATAAAACCTAAAGACCCAGAGGAACTTTCTCCCCTTAGCTTCCTCTTCCTCTCTCTCTCTTCCTCCTCAATTTCCTCAGGAGTCAAAATCCTTTTCCCTTTGTCACCCACAGACCTTTGTGACTCAGGGTGGATAGAGGTTTGGCGTTCATTGCTTGGTGTAGCATCCATGCTCTAGCCAGAGAGAGGCTGAGAAACACCTTCACCAGCAGGTGTCTCAGAGGAAATGTGGATCTCTACAGCAGTTGATGATGATGAGACAGGGGTCTCAGGTTCTGCCACTTGGCCTTCAGTCAAGGTTTCCCCTATGAAACTAATCTTAGGGTCCACCTCAACATCCAGTTGACCGATGGCATTACCTGATTACCTAAGTCTCCTTCTTAAGCTAAACTCTGCAGTGATCTTGTCTTGGATTCTTTGAGCCAATCTGTCAGCTGGTCTTGACTTGCTTGGGTTGATAAGTGGCATATTGACTAGATCCAGACCTTCATAGAAGTTCAAATTTTGTAAGTCAAATACTTCTTGTTGCCCTTGATCTCTGTGAAGAATAAGGGCTCTTCTATCAGCATCATACCTCCACCTTATGATGTAGTTTGAAGTTCCTTGAGGTGGGGATGACACAGCCCTTGGTATACCTTCCTTAAAGAGACTCCTGATGATAGAGTCTATAGAGTCCACATTAATGTGAACTTGAGGAAGTTGTTGAGAATGCACAATTGCAAGTGAGGATGGTGAGTCCTCTATGTCCATTCTCTGTGAAGAACTCCCAGGTTTCATGGCTGCAATGACTTTCTCCCCCTTTTTGGTAGCATCACCCACTTGCATAGGTGAGCTGGAGGATAAATCAATCACATCCACAGGTTCTTGTGTTCCTGGTTGAGCTCTTCTTAAAGGTCTCCCAGCTAGTTTTTTCTTAACATATGAAATCTCAAGTTGCTGATCATTGACCCTGTTGTGTAAGGTAGTCACCTGAGATTCAAGGTGACTAACCTTAGAGACTAAATAGGAGCATGTTTTTGACAGTTTTTGCACCTTTAGTCTCAGATTCCCCTCTTCTTCATCAAAAGAATCATTGGGGGATGAGATGATTGGACCAAAGTCCCCTCTCTCACCACCAGCTAGAGGTTCTTGGCTGCTGGTTTTTCTCTGCTCACTGGCAATCTCAGTTGAGATGTCAGTGGGCTGAGTTGCCATGGTTGAGGTCTTAATGATGTAATCACTTGCAGAAGTGAGAGCCTCTTCCATATGGACATCCTGAACAGGTCGAGAAGTGTCCACCTCAGTTATAGGTGACTCATGTGGGCTAGACTGAGGAGACTCAGGAGTACTCATCTCTCTTTGAGTAGGGGAAGAGAAGAGAGACTCATGGTACTCACTGAATCCTAAGTCTTCATCAGTATAGAAGGATAGGTTGGGAATGGGTTGATTTAGATCTAAAGGCTGGGGATGGTAACTGTCCCGTGAAGGTTGTTTACTTGAGTGTTGAGACTCAGAGTGAAGGCTTAAGGCTATTGGGCTTGTGAGCTCATCAGGGTGAGCATGAGGAACCTCAGCCCTGATTGTTGAAGAGATGGGAGTGGCTTGCTCCTCAGGGGAAGTGGGAGCTCTAGTGTCCACTTCCTCCTGTAAAGGTGAGTATATGGGGACCTGCACAGCTTGAGCAGGGGTTCATTTGGATTTTCTTTAGTAGGTGAGAGTTACTTGAGGCCTTTTTAGTGGTAGAGAGGTAGAAGGTGTTGGTTCAACACTAGCTTCTGTTGCTAGGTTGTCACCTTGAGCAATGAGCTCTAACATTTTGGGGACAAGGGCTGTTTCTACCCCCTAAGAAGCCTACAGTTGGCTTCTTCATGATTTTAAAGATGCCGGGCTTCATCTGTCCCAATTTAAGAATATTATCTGTTTCCCTCAACTGTGAGCCCAGTTCACAGTTGAGAATTTGTTGAACATATCTAGGAAACATATAATACTCTAAGGAGTCCAAGTTAGCAAGTAAATTGGTATAGACAAATTGAGAGTACCTGAACTTGACCCCTTGAACCATTCCATGCACTATGAAGGAGAGATCCTCAGGAATCTGGTCCCACCCTCCATGTTTGTTTGATAAGGTGTGGATAACCACATGGAGTAGGTATTTCCACTAGGATGAGACCTTCCCTTCTGGAAGGTCTTTACAGAGAAATCTCCCTCATAGCCCATTTGCTTAAAGGATTGATTGGCAGCTTCCTTTGGGAAGGACAACTCACCTTCTTCATCATCCAGCTGCAAATGAGTGTTGATGATGGCCGGAGTGATGAAGATTGTCCTCCCTTGCACTGTGGCAGAGAGTGCCTTCTCCCCATCCATGATGACCTCTTGGCAGGTCTTCCAAAATTCAAGCAGATGATCCTCATACAGAGTAGGATCAATGGTTAGGGAGGTGAAGTAATTTAATAGAGTTAAGAATTGGCAAACTCTGAGAAACTTTCATCTTTCTTAGAGCTTAACAGAGCAACCTGGTTGTGTTGCCTGTGAAATTTCATGGAAAAATCTGGGTTGTTTCTGAAGTTAAGGTTGGCCATTTGAGAAGCTTAAGGTTGAAGAAAGGTAAAAAGCAAAGGCGGTTTTGGGAATTAGGTTTGAGGAATAGTAGAATTGAAGAAGATAGTGAGGAAGAGGGGGAACCGTTGGGTATTTATGTGAAAAGGGATTTGAACCAAAGTTAATGAAAGAGGATAAACTTTGAAATCCGAAAGTCGGTCCCACCTCTGAAAAAGTAGTTTACTTTTGCTCAAAAAGTAGTTTTATTGGAATTCGAAAAGCTTCCGAAGGTAAATTATCTTCGGAAGTTTAAATGAAAAAGCTTCCGAAGCTAAAATGACTTCGGAAGATTTTCCTGAGAGTCTTGAAAATTTTGCTTCGGAAGAGAAATAAACACTTGAATGGTTTGTATATAAAACAACAAAGCTTCCGAGAGTTAATTTTGCTTCGGAAGGAAAAAGTCCTTAAAAAGAAATAAGTGTCTGAGACAAGTATTTAACCTTCGAAAGATAAATTTAGACTTCTTCCGAAGGTAAAATTTCTTAGACAGTTATTTATTTTGAAGACATGATTTTCTTCCGAAGATAAAAATATATCTTCCGAAGGATCAGAAAATTTTCAAGAATCTAAGGAAAGTCTTCAAAAAGGATTTGATATCCAAAGAAAACATGAGCTTATGAAAGTGATGAACTAGACAACTTAGGACTCACATATTTTAAGAAATAATTAGAATTAGTTTTAAGAAAAGATCTACTCAAAGTTAATCATCCCAATAGCTGATAATAGATATTTAAATCTCTGTTCATCAAAAGCTTTTGTAAACAGATCAACATATTGTTCATCTGTATGAACTTTGATTAGTTTAATTAATCACTTTTCATAGTTATCTCTTATTAAATGGTACCTGATATTGATGTATTTGGTCCTTGAGTGCTGCACAGGGTTCTCAGTGATAGAGATAGCACTATTGTTGTCTATGTGGATAGGAGTCTCTTTGAAGTTGAATCCATTGTCTTGCATCTGATTTTGAATCCAAAGCACTTGAGCACAGCAACTTGCAGCAGCAATGTATTCAGCCTCAACAGTTGATGCAGACACACAAGATTGTTTCTTGTATTGCCATGAGACAACCCTTCCACCAAGGAATTGACATCCCCCAGATGTAGACTTTGCAGTCATGTTGCAACCACCATAATCACTATCTATATAAGCATAGAGATTGAAGTCAGGATTCTTTGGATACCATAAACCAAGTGTTGAAGCACCTTTGAGGTATCTTAAAATCCTTTTGACAGTGATGAGGTGAGACATCTTAGGGTTGGCTTGATTTATTGCACAAATACATGTAGCAAACATGATATCAGGCCTACTAGCTGTAAGATACATAAGAGACCCAATATTAGCCCTGTATAAATGTTCATCTACACACTCCCCCTCAAGATCAGGTCTAAGGGAGTGGTTTCTGGCTATGGGTGTCTTAGCAATCTTACAATCAATCATGTTGAACCTCTTGAGTATGTCCTGAACATACTTTGACTGACTTATGAAAATGCCATCTTCAACTTGCTTCACTTGATTTCCTAGAAAGAAATTGAGTTCTCCCATTGCACTCATTTCAAATCTATCTTTCATCAGCTTCTCAAAGTCTTTGTAGAGCTTTGGATTAGTTGAACCAAAGATGATGTCATCTACATACACTTGAACTAGCAATAAGTCATTTCCCTTTCCTTTGATGAAGAGAGTTCCATCTATAGTACCTCTCCTATATCCATGTTTACAAAGATACTCAGACAATGTCTCATACCACTTCCTGGGTGCCTGATGCAGCCCATAAAGAGATTTGTCAAGCTTGCAGACATAATCAGGATGATCAGGGTCTACAAAACCAGGTGGCTGTTTGACATACACCTCTTCATCAATCACTCCATACAAAAAAGCACACTTTACATCAAGTTGAAAGACCTTGAAGTTCTTGGATGCAGCAAATGCCAGGAATATCCTAACAGCTTCTAATCTTGCTACAGGCGCAAAGACATCAGTGTAGTCAATCCATTCTTCTTGTGTGTATCCTTGAACAACTAGTCTTGCCTTGTTCTTGACGATAATGCCTCTATCATCCTTCTTATTCCTAAACACCCATTTGGTTCCAATGGTAGTCTTCCCATGAGGAAGAGGATAAAGGTTCCAAACTTTTTGCCTTTTGAATTGAAGCAACTCTTGTTGCATAGCTTCAACCCAACTTCCATCCTTTAGAGCTTCATCAACTTTCTTTGGCTCTAACTGCGATAAGAAACAAGAGTGAAGACAAACATTTGCTTCATGGGTTTGTCCTCTTGTTCTTACCCCTGTGACAACATCTCCAATGATGTTTGTGGTGGGGTGAGACTTGTGGATCCTAAGCTGAGGGATCACAGCAAGTTGTTGAGAAAGATCCAAATTTGAGAAATTTAGATCTGGCATAGATGATTCACCCTCCACAGCACCACACTTATCAAGATTAACTTGATCTAATAAGTGTGTGACATCATTGATGTTGTCATATATGGTGTGGTTATTAGCATCAAGGAATTCCTGATCACTTTCACCATCACCATTGTTGTCTTCCACAATTGTGGTATCTTTATCTGGTTGTGGAGCCTCTGAGCTGGAATTTGAAGGCACCCCAGATTTACAGCTGAATTTGTCATTGTAGTGCTGATAGAAACCTCATTTGCTGAAGTAGTTCCAACTGGAGCTGAAGATGTATGAGTTGAAGTTCTTCCTAGCTCAAATCTTGGATCAGGATCACATGTATTTAGATTTTCTGCAGATCCTGAAACATTCTCACAAGATTTGTTAAAACAGTTGGTAACTAAATCAAGATCAAATAGCCAATCAGGACCAGAACCAGCCACACAGGGTGTGTGTTCATTAAAAGTCACATTGGCTGACTCCTCAACAATTCTAGTTCTGAGATTGTATACTCTATAAGCCTTAGCTTGGGAAGAGTATCAAATGAAGTGTCCATCATCTGATTTCTCAGCAAATTTGGCAATTTGATCTTTGGTATTCAAGATGGTGCAAGGACATCCAAATGACCTGAGAAAACCAATGAAAGGTTTTCTCTTGTGCCAAAGTTCATAAGGAGTCTTACCATGTGTCTTAATTACTAAAACTCTCTTTTGCACATAGCAAGCAGTGTTTACTGCTTCTGGCCAGAAGGTGATGGGCATTTTAGAGTCAGACAACATAGTTCTTGCAGCTTCAATTAGTGTCCTGTTTCTCCTCTCAGCATGTAACACCCGGTTATTTATTATTTTGAAGCCGACGAAGGAAGAAAAAGAAATAAAGTCCAAAGTCGAGGGACCAAACTCGCCAACGAAAGAAAGTCGGGCGAGTGGGAGTATATAAGGGAGAGGGCAGCCCTTACCCTCTCCCCCACACTCACAAACCAGCCATCAAAGAGAGGAGAAGAGAGAAAGAAAAAGAAAAGAGGAAAAGTGTTAGTCTGAGTCGGTTCGGGTGGCCAAAATCGTTGTGTAGCAAGCCAAATCGAAGCCCTTGTCATTGTGCTCGTTTGTGTGAGTTCTAGGACCCCACTTTTAATTGTTTTCAACCGATTTTGGGGCTAGAAAGCATCAAAAAACCCGTTTTTGTATGTGTATGTGTTTGACCCATTTGGGTGTGTTGCGTGTGATGCGTTTAGAGTTTGTTTCCGGGCTTTTGTGTGCTTGTATGGGGTTGTGGTATGCATTCCTAAGGTCTAAGATGTTTAATTTAGGCTTGGAATGGGTTTGGGTGAGCTTGGAGGCCGAAAATGGCAGATTGGGTTCGAGATGAACTCCATTCTGCATCAGCTAGGGCTATGCAACCGAATGAAGGCCATACGGCCGATTGAGAGGCGATTGAGGTTCATTCGCATGATTGGGATTCATTCGCACGATTGAGGGTTTAACCGTACGACTAAGTGTTCATTCGCACGACTGTGAGTCCAGTCGCATGGGAAGTCATACGACTGAGGGTCTAGTCGCATAGGTGTTTAGTCGCATGAGTTCCATTCGTATGAGGTCAGTCGCATAGGTACTCATTCGCATTAGTTCCATCCGCATGAGGTTTATATGCACGACTAAATGTTCATTCGCATAGATGTTCATCCGCAATAGTCCAATCGCATGATGTTCAGTCGCATGGAGGCCATGCGACTGAAAAGTGTCCATAAGCCCGAATAGGGCTGTTGCACTCGAAGGAAAGTGTAGTTCGACTTCTGAATTTCAGGGGAAAGTGCAGATGTAAGCTTTGACGTAGAAGTTCCCGTAAGAGCATGTGAGATGACTGTTATGACCTTAGAGAGCATGTTGGGCATGATGATGATGATGTTGCATGTTTATGCATGTTATGTATGTATGATGTTGCCCTGTATGATGATGATGTCCGTGTATGATATGTTCCTTATGATGTTGTATGTTATCTTTCTTGTGGCTTTACGTGTCGTGTTAATGAATGAAATGAAGTATTATGTAACGCAAAGTTAAAGATAAAGAAAGGAGGAACATGAAGTAAGAGTGCATGCATTAATGAGTAATGAAAGTAAAGAAAGTCTTGCAAGCATGGTATGCATCGGGGTCTTCTTCGTGAGTGACCATTTGTATAGAACTATTGCTGCATACCTTAGGTACTGTGACCATGAGGTTCAATGCACCGTTATAGAAGGTCTACGATAGGTCTAGGTCCAGAACCATGAACAGAAAGGTATTGCATATGGTAATGGTACTCACATCTTCATACCTTAGGTACCGTGACCATGATATGCGACGCACCGTTATAGAAGGTCTACGATAGGCCTAGGTCCAGAACCATGAACAGAAAGGTATTGCATAGTACACCTAAACTTTATCCTAGGTGCTGGGGCCATGAGGTGCGGTGCACCGATATAGAAGGTCTATGATAGGCCTAGGTCCAGTATCATGAATAGAAGGGTAAGGTTTATAGTTGATAGAAAAAGAAAAGGTTGTAATGATTAAAGAATCTAAACGTTACAGTATGAATGAATGATGAAGATAATAATGATATTAATAGTGTATACGTATAACGAATGATCGCATGGGAAAAGGAATAGTTTTAATAAAAGCAAAATATGTTTTATTATAAAACTAGAACTCACTCAGCAACGCTGACTTTTATTATGTTTTCCAGTTGGCAGGTAATGATTGATGAGGATGGCACTTCAAGGCTACTCGGCTCTTTTGGGATGGCATCTAATTATAATGGTTTTGTGATATAATGCAAACATGTATTTTGTAATCGGATAATGATGTATTATTTGGAAAAAGTGTTTATGATGAAATGAGATGTTATTTTTGAATATTTCCGCTGCAATATTTTCCTAAGGCAAATGTAATTATATGTTTTATGAGCAATGAATGACCAACTGTAGGCGTCCCGGGAACGGGGCCTTACAAGTTGGTATCAGAGCCAAAGTTTAAGTGAAATGGGTAGATTTTCAAAATAAACCTTAACTTAAACTGAAAATGGGACGAAAAGAGAATGGGATGCCAATCTGAGTAGCTACGTGCCATCAGGTATTTTCTTAAAGTTAACCGGTTTTATGTGCGCATGGTATGTGGTTATGTGTTGTATGTAAATTTAAATACTGATGTAGTCAGGACAGGTAATGCTTGGGGTATGAAGAGTAAAGTAAGTGGCTAATCACAACTGGCCACTGTAATTAGGGACTTACTATACTTGACATAAACTGAGTTGTTTCCTTGAATGACCGTGTTGGTGTTTGAATCTTTCAGTGTGAGTTAAAGAATGGCGGGAGGTAGATCTTCTTAAGCTTCTAGGGGTGGAGGCCGTGGCGGGCCTGATGTTGAGCCGCGACCCAAAAGAGGAAGGCCAAGGGTCGAAAAGGTGGTTCCTGAAGAACCAGAGACCCCTCATCCGGAAGCTGGGGATGAGAGTGCAAACTTGAGGGCCTCGGTAAAGGAGGCTGTTATTGAAGAGGTACACCAGGTCATGCAGACAATCTTACCGTCTATGGTGACCGAAGTCATCAAGGCGGTGAAAGAAGGAGAAAGAAAGGAAAGAAACAGGTCTTTGGGGGGACGAGAGCAACCGGAACCTGAAACGATTTTCTCCGATAATGAAGACGAGGAAGAGGAAGATGAGCCTGTGCAAGAGGTCGCACGAGCCTGTAACTATGGGGCGTTTATGAGATGCAAGCCCCCTACTTTCGACGGTAATAGCAATGCTGCCGCTGCTCACTGATAGGTGAGAGAGATGGAGGCTGTTCTCGACATCAGCGAGTGCCGGGAAGATCAAAAAGTAAAGTTTGCCACCCACTCGTTTGTGGACTCAGCTTTATGCTGGTGGGACAATATTGTCCAAGCTGAGGGTAACCAGGCAATTGGAAGAATGAGATGGCCCGAACTGAAGAAGTTGGTGATTGAAAAGTTCTGTCCTCATAGAGAAATGGATAAAGTTGAGAGAGAGTTCCTGCATCTGGAGGCGGGGACCATGACACATCACCAGTATACTATGAAGTTCAAAGAGATGGCACGTCTGGTGCCGGATCAGGTGACACCCTTGTCACGGAAGATTAAAAGATACATTCAGGGTTTGCCAGCGGATATTCGCAGGCACATGATCGCTGCCCGACCGAGCACGTTTAGGTCGGCGGTGGACTTGGCGGGAAGACTGTATGATGAGAGAACAGTGGTGGTGACAGGAGGTAGCAAGAAGGGTGGAGGTGACCAAAACTGGCAAGGGAAGAGGTTTGGTCGGGGTGATGCCTCGACGGGTAACAAGAAGGCGCGGGTGGACGACCGCCGTGTGGTCGCATCGGGTGCTGGTACAAAGAAGTGTGGTAGGTGTGGGAGAGAACATAGCGGGGAATGTAGGCTGGGGCTGAATGTGTGCTTCAAATGTGGGAAGCCGGGGCATATAGCCAAGTACTGTCGTACGGTCTGGTGCTTTAACTGTGGCATAGAGGGCCACGTCAATAAAGATTGTAAGAAGCCGAGGGCTGAGAGTTCCGAGGTGAAGAAGACGGGGAATGAAGGATCGAGGGCGAGTGCTAGGGCATTCACCATGACGCAGGAGGAAGCTAGGACGGACCCTGATGTTGTGTCCGATACGTTTCTAGTGAACCAAACTTTAGCTTCTGTGTTATTTGATTTTGGTGCTAGTAGGAGTTTTATTTCTGCTGCTTTCTGTGCTAAGCTGCCTGTTAGTAGTAGACGTGTTGATGTGCCCTTTGATGTAGAAACTGCCATAGGTAAGTCTACCAGGATTTCTGAGATGAAACTGTGATGTGGAACTTGAGGGTCATAAGTTTCCTGTTAGACTGTTCGTGATGACCTTAGGTGGTTTTGATTTGGTTCTTGGGATGGATTGGTTGGCGGAATTCGAGGCGAACATCGTTTGTCGCAAGAAGATGATTCGGTTGACAGCGCCTGACGGGAGTTCGGTGACGGTTTATGGTGATCGGGTCACGATGATTCTGAAAGTAATTTCGATGGCGGTGGCGGGAAAGTGTATGAGGCGTGGATGTCGTGCCTACTTGGCCTATGTAAAGGATGTGGATACGCCAACACCACAATTAGCCGATGTACCGGTTGTGTGTGACTTTCCAGACGTGTTCCTAGAAGACTTATCAGGAGTGCCACCTAACAGAGAGATTGAATTTTAGATTGATCTTATACCGGGTGCCCAACCTGTCGCTAAGGCACCGTATCGGTTAGCTCTGACGGAGATGAAGGAATTGATGGAGCAGTTGCAAGAGCTGCTTGATAAGGGGTTCATTAGACCGAGTATCTCTCCTTGGGGTGCTCCGGTGCTGTTTGTAAAGAAGAAGGACTGTAGTATGAGGATGTGCATTGACTACCGTAAGCTGAAAAAGTTGACGGTGAAGAACCGATACCCCTTACCAAGGATAGATGACTTGTTCGATCAGCTTCAGGGTGCCAGTTGGTTTTCAAGGATAGATCTTCGATCTGGTTACCATCAGCTGAAGGTGAAAGAGCAGGATGTTCCTAAAACAGCTTTCCGTACGCGCTATGGTCACTACGAGTTTCTCGTCATGTCTTTTGGTTTGACCAACGAGCCAGCTGCTTTTATGGATCTGATGAACCCTGTGTGTCGGCCTATGTTGGATAAATCAGTGATCGTGTTTATTGATGCTATCCTGATTTATTCAAAGAGTGAAATTGAGCATGCCGGTCACATTCGGGAAGTTCTGGAAACGTTGAGGAGGGAGAAGTTGTATGCAAAATTCTCCAAGTGTGCGTTCTGGTTGCGCGAAGTTCAGTTCCTGAGTCACGTGGTGAATCCTGATGGGATTATGGTGGACCCGGCGAAAGTGGAGGCAGTTATGCAATGGAAGTCACCAAAGACGCCATCCGAGATTCGTAGTTTCTTGGGTTTGGCAGGCTACTATAGAAGATTTATCCAAGACTTCTCTAAGATTGCTTCTCCCCTAACTAAGTTGACCCAAAAAGATATGAAGTTCGTATGGGGTCAAGCTCAAGAGAAGGCATTCGAGGAACTGAAGGCGAGGTTGACTCAAGCTCTAGTTCTGTCCTTACCCGATGGAAGTGAAGATCTGGTGGTTTATTCTGATGCTTCCTACTCAGGGTTGGGGTGCGTGTTAATGCAAAGAGGAAAGGTTATAGCCTATGCATCCCGACAGTTGAAGGTTCATAAGGTCAATTACCCTACTCATGACTTGGAGCTAGCAGTTGTGGTCTTTGCAATAAAGATTTGGAGGCACTATCTTTACGGGACGAAGTGCACCATACTCACTGACCACAAGAGCTTGAAGTACTTCTTCGAGCAGAAGGATCTGAACATGAGGCATAGACGATGGTTGGAATTTATAAAGGATTATGATTGTGATATCCACTACCATCCGGGCAAGGCCAATGTGGTGGCAGATGCCTTTAGCGGAAGGAGAGATCCGAGCCGATTCGGGTGAAAGCATATCAGCTGATCATGACCTCTGATGTAATGAAGCAAGTCAAAGAGTTTCAAGACGAGGCACTGAAAGAAGATCATCTTAGCTCTGAAAGAATGAGAGGTCTAGTTGGGGAATTGGGTGAAAACACACTCGGTGTTAGAATCTGATTCGGTCGTGCATGGATTCCTCGTTTTGGGGATCTTCGGGCGAAGATAATGGATGAAGCTCACAAGACTCGATACTCCATTCATCCTGGTGCCACGAAAATGTACCATGATATGAAGAAAGATTATTGGTGGCTGGGAATGAAGCGTGACGTGGTGGAGTATGTGAGTAAGTGCCTTACTTGCTTACAGGTGAAGGCCGAGCATCAGAAGCCGTATGGGAAGATCCAACCTTTGGATATACCGGAATGGAAGTGGGACCCACATCACCATGGATTTCATTACAAAGCTGCCGCGTACCCCGAAGGGGTATGATGCCATATGGGTGATAGTTGACCGTTTGACGAAGGGTGCTCACTTTCTACCGATCTGCGAGACATATTCATCTGAGAGGTTGGCTGATCTGCTCATCAAGGAAATTGTAACTCGTCATGGTGTGTCGGTGTCTATTGTGTCGGATCGCGACACTCGGTTTACATCTAAATTTTGGAAGAAATTCCACGACGCTATGGGAACGAGGTTACATATTAGCACGGCTTATCATCCCTAGACTGATGGTCAGTCAGAAAGGACCATTCAGACACTGGAAGACATGCTTCGGGCATGTGTGATTGATTTTGGTGGAAGCTGGGATGACCACCTACCGTTAACCGAATTCTCAAACAACAACAGTTATCATGCCAGCATTGGTATGCCTCCATATGAGATGCTATACGGTAGGAGATGCAGAACACCCGTTTGTTGGGGTGATATTGGTCAAAAGGAATTGGGGAGCGTCTAAGTAATCGAGGCTACGACTGAGAAGCTTGAGAAGATTAAAGCCTTCATGAAGGCTGCCAAAGACAGACAGAAGTCGTATGCTGATAAAAGACGCAGGCCGATTGAGTTCCAGGTGGGCGACCGGGTTATGTTGCAGGTCTCACCTTGGAAGGGTATTATCCGATTCAGGAAGCGGGGCAAGTTGAGCCCAAGATATATAGGACCTTTCCGCATCATCGCTCGAGTAGGAGAGGTGGCCTATAGATTGGAGTTACCGGATGAGTTAAGTGGAATTCACCCGACATTCCATGTATCTCATCTGAGAAAGTGCTTAGCTGATGAAGACATGATTGTTCCACTAGAGGATATCGAAGTTGATGAACGGCTCAATTATGTGGAGCAACCAGTGGCAATCATCGATCGGAAAGGGAAAAGGCTGAGAAATAAAGTGGTTCCTCTTGTGCGTGTACAGTGGAAGCATATGAAAGGATCCGAGTCAACATGGGAGACTGAGGAAGAAATGAGACAACATTATCCACGTTTGTTCGAAGAATAACAGGTTTCGGGGACGAAACCTATTTAAGGGGGGTGGACTTGTAACACCCGGTTATTTATTATTTTGAAGCCGACGAAGGAAGAAAAAGAAATAAAATCCAAAGTCGAGGGACCAAACTCGCCAACGAAAGAAAGTCGGGCGAGTGGGAGTATATAAGGGAGAGGGCAGCCCTTACCCTCTCCCCCACACTCACAAACCAGCCATCAAAGAGAGGAGAAGAGAGAAAGAAGAAGAAAAGAGGAAAAGTGTTGGTCCGGGTCGGTTCGGGTGGCCAAAATCGTTGTGTAGCAAAGCAAATCGAAGCCCTTGTCGTTGTGCTTGTTTGTGTGAGTTGTAGGACCCCACTTTTACTTGTTTTCAACCGATTTTGGGGCTGGAAAGCATCAAAAAACCCGTTTTTGTATGTGTATGTGTTTGACCCATTTGGGTGTGTTGCGTGTGATGCGTTTAGAGTTTGTTTTCGGGCTTGTGTGTGCTTGTATGGTGTTGTGGTATGCATTCCTAAGGTCTAAGATGGTTAATTTAGGCTTAGAATGGGTTTGGGTGAGCTTAGAGGCCGAAAATGGTAGATTGGGTTCGGGATGAACTCCATTTTGCATCAGCTAGGGCTAAGCGACCGAATGAAGGCCATACGGCCGATTGAGAGGCGATTGAGGTTCATTCGCCTGATTGGGATTCATTCGCACCATTGAGGGTTCAACCGTACGACTAAGTGTTCATTCGCATGACTGGGAGTCCAGTCGCATGGGAAGTCATACGACTGAGGGTCCAGTCGCATAGGACTCCCAGTCGTGCGAATGAACACTTAGTCGCATAGCCCTAGCTGATGCAGAATGGAGTTCATCCCGAACCCAATCTGCCATTTTCGGCCTCCAAGCTCACCCAAACCCATTCTAAGCCTAAATTAACCATCTTAGACCTTAGGAATGCATACCACAAGACCATACAAGCACACACAAGCCCGGAAACAAACTCTAAACGCATCACACGCAACACACCCAAATGGGTCAAACACATACACATAGAAAAACGGGTTTTAGATGCTTTCCATCCCCAAAATCGGTTGAAAACAAGTAAAAGTGGGGTCCTAGAACTCACACAAACGAGCACAATGACAAGGGCTTCGATTTGGCTTGCTACACAACGATTTTGACCACCTGAACCGACCCGGACCAACACTTTTCCTCTTTTCTTCTTCTTTCTCTCTTCTCGTCTCTTTGATGGATGGTTTGTGAGTGTGGGGGAGAGGGTAAGGGCTGCCCTCTCCCTTATATACTCCCACTCGCCCGACTTTCTTTCGTTGGCGAGTTTGGTCCCTCGACTTTCGACTTTATTTCTTTTTCTTCCTTCGTCGGCTTCAAAATAATAAATAACCGGGTGTTACATGCTGAGAGGAGAAACATGAAACTAATTGAAGCTGCAAGAACTATGTTGTCTGACTCTAAACTGCCCATCACCTTCTGGGCAGAAGCAGTAAACACTGCTTGCTATGTGCAAAGCAAGGTTTTAGTAGTTAAGACACATGGTAAGACTCATTATAAACTTTGGCACAAGAGAAAACCTTTCATTGGTTTTCTCAAGTCATTTGATGTCCTTGCACCATCTTGAATACCAAAGATCAAATTGCCAAATTTGTTGAGAAATCAGATGATGGACACTTCATTGGATACTCTTCCCAAGCTAAGGCTTATAGAGTTTACAGTCTCAGAACTAGAATTGTTGAGGAGTCAGCCAATGTGACTTTCAATGAACACACACCCTGTGTGGCTGGTCTGGTCCTGATTGGCTATTCGATCTTGATTTAGTTACCAACTGTTTTAACAAATCTTGTGAGAATGTTTCAGGATCTGTAGAAAATCTAAATACAGGTGTTCCTGATCCAAGATTTGAGCTAGAAAGACCTTCAACTCATACATCTTCAGCTCCAATTGGAACTACTTCAGCAAATAAGGTTTCTATCAGCACTACAATGACAAATTCAGCTGATACATTTGGGGTGCCTTCAAATTCCAGCTCAGAGGCTCCATAACCAGATAAAGATACCTCAATTGTGGAAGACAACAATGGTGATGGTGAAAGTGATCAGGAATTCCTTGATGATAATAACCACACCATAGATGACAACATCAATGATGTCACACACTCATTGGATCAAGTTAATCTTGATAAGTGTGGTGCTGTGGAGGGTGAATTATCTATGCCAGATCTAAATTTCTCAAATTTGGATCTTTCTCAACAACTTGCTGTGATCCCTCAGCTTAGGATCCACAAGTCTCACCCCACCACAAACATCATTAGAGATGTTGTCACAGGGGTAAGAACAAGAGGACAAACCCATGAAGCAAATGTTTGTCTTCACTCTTGTTTCTTATCGCAGATAGAGCCAAAGAAAGTTGATGAAGCTCTAAAGGATGGAAGTTGGGTTGAAGCTATGCAACAAGAGTTGCTTCAATTCAAAAGGCAAAAAGTTTGGAACCTTTATCCTCTTCCTCATGGGAAGACTACCATTGGAACCAAATGGGTGTTTAGGAATTAGAAGGTTGATAGAGGCATTATCATCAAGAACAAGGCAAGACTAGTTGTTCAAGGATACACACAAGAAGAATGGATTGACTACACTGATGTCTTTGCTCCTATAGCAAGATTAGAAGCTGTTAGGATATTCCTAGCATTTGCTGCATCCAAGAACTTCAAGATCTTTCAACTTGATGTAAAGTGTGCTTTTCTGTATGGAGAGATTGATGAAGAGGTGTATGTCAAACAACCACCTGGTTTTGTAGACCCTGATCATCTTGATTATGTCTGCAAGCTTGACAATTCTCTTTATGGGCTGCATCAGGCACCCAGGAAGTGGTATGAGACATTGTCTGAGTATCTTTGTAAACATGGATATAGGAGAGGTACTATAGATGGAACTCTCTTCATCAAAGGAAAGGGAAATGACTTATTGCTAGTTCAAGTGTATGTAGATGACATCATATTTGGTTCAACTAATCCAAAGCTCTGCAAAGACTTTGAGAAGCTGATGAAAGACAGATTTGAAATTAGTGCAATGGGAGAACTCAATTTCTTTCTAGGAATTCAAGTGAAGCAACTTGAAGATGGCATTTTCATAAGTTAGTCAAAGTATGTTCAGGACATACTCAAGAGGTTCAACATGACTGATTGTAAGATTGCTAAGACACCCATAGCCAGAAACCACTCCCTTAGACCTGATATTGAGGGGGAGTGTGTAGATGAACATTTATACAGGGCTATGATTGGGTCTCATATGTATCTTACAGCTAGTAGGCCTGATATCATGTTTGCTACATGTATTTGTGCAAGATATCAAGCCAACCCTAAGATGTCTCACCTCATCACTGTCAAAAGGATTTTAAGATACCTCAAAGGTGCTTCAACCCTTGGTTTATGGTATCCAAAGAATCCTGACTTCAATCTGTATGCTTATACAGATAGTGATTATGGTGGTTGCAACATGACTGCAAAGTCTACATCTGGGGGATGTCAATTCCTTGGTGGAAGGGTTGTCTCATGGCAATGCAAGAAACAATCTTGTGTGTCTGCATCAACTGCTGAGGCTGAATACATTGCTGCTGCAAGTTGCTGTGCTCAAGTGCTTTTGATTCAAAATCAGATGCTAGACTATGGATTCAACTTCAAAGAGACTCCTATCCACATAGACAACAATAGTGCTATCTCTATCACTGAGAACCCTGTGCAGCACTCAAGGACCAAACACATCAATATCAGGTACCATTTAATAAGAGATAACTATGAAAAGTGATTAATTAAACTAGTCAAAGTTCATACAGATGAACAATATGCTGATCTGTTTACAAAAGCTTTTGATGAACAGAGATTTAAATATCTAATATCAGCTATTGGGATGATTAACTTTGAGTAGATCTTTTCTTAAAACTAATTCTAATTATTTCTTAAAATATGTGTGTCCTAAGTTGTCTAGTTCATCACTTTCTTAAGCTCATGTTTTCTTTGGATATCAAATCCTTTTTGAAGACTTTCCTTTGATTCTTGAAAATTTTCTGATCCTTCGGAAGATATATTTTTATCTTCGGAAGAAAATCATGTCTTCAAAATAAATAACTGTCTAAGAAATTTTACCTTCGGAAGAAGTCTAAATTTATCTTCCGAAGCTTAAATACTTGTCTCAGACACTTATTTGTTTTTAAGGACTTTTTTCTTCCGAAGCAAAATTAACTCTCGAAAGCTTTGTTGTTTTATATACAAATCATTCAAGTGTTTATTTCTCTTCCGAAGCAAACTTTTCAAGACTCTCAGGAAAATCTTCCGAAGTCATTTTAGCTTCGGAAGCTTTTTCATTAAAACTTCCGAAGATAATTTACCTTCGGAAGCTTTTTGAATTCCAAGAAAACTACTTTTTGAGCAAAAGTAAACTACTTTTTTAGAGGTGGGACCGACTTTTGGATTTCAAAGTTTATCCTCTTTCATGAACTTTCGTTCAAATCCCTTTTCACATAAATACCCAACGGTTCCCCCTCTTCCTCACTATCTTCTTCAATTCTACTATTCCTCAAACCTAATTCCCAAAACCGCCTTTGCTTTTTACCTTTCTTCAACCTTAAGCTTCTCAAATAGCCAACCTTAACCGCAGAAACAACCCAGATTTTTCCATGCAACTTCACAGGCAACACAACCAGGTTGCTCTGTTAAGCTCTAAGAAAGATGAAAGTTTCTCAGAGTTTGCCAATTCTTAACTCTATTAAATTACTTCACCTCCCTAACCATTGATCCTACTCTGTATGAGGATCATCTGCTTGAATTTTGGAAGACCTGCCAAGAGGTCATCATGGATGGGGAGAAGGGATTGTTTGCCACAGTGCAAGGGAGGACAATCTTCATCACTTTGGCCATCATCAACACTCATTTGCAGCGGGATAATGAAGAAGGTGAGTTATCCTTCCCAAAGGAAGCTGTCAATCATTCCTTTGAGCAGATGGGCTATGAGGGAGATTTCTCTGTAAAGACCTTCAGGAAAAGGAAGGTCTCATCCCAGTGGAAATACCTACTCCATGTGGTTATCCATAGCTTGTCAAACAAACATGGAGGGTGGGACCAGATTCCTGAGGATCTCTCCTTCATAGTGCATGGAATGGTTCAAGGGGTCATGTTCAGGTACTCTCAATTTGTCTATACCAAATTACTTGCTAACTTGGACTCCTTAGAGTATTATATTTTTCCTAGATATGTTCAAAACATTCTCAACTGTGAACTGGGCTCACAGCTGAGGGAAACATTTAAATATTCTTAAATTGGGACAAATGAAGCCCGACATCTTTAAAATCATGAAGAAGCCAACTGTAGGCTTCTCAGGGGTAGAAACAGCCCTTATCCCCAAAATGTTAGAGCTCATTGCTCAAGGTGACAACCTAGCAACACAAGCTAGTGTTGAACCAACACCTTCTACCTCTCTACCACTAAAAAGGCCTCAAGTAACCCTCACCTACCAAAGAAAATCCAAACGAACCCCTGCTCAAGCTGTGCAAGTCCCCATATACTCACCTTTACAGGAGGAAGTGGACACTAGAGCTCCCACTTCCCCTGAGGAGCAAGCCACTCCCATCTTTTCAACTATCAGGGCTGAGGTTCCTCATGCTCACCCTAATGAGCTCACAAGCCCAACACCCTTAACCCTTCACTCTGAGTCTCAACACTCAAGTGAACAACCTTCAGGGGACAGTTACCATCCCCAGCCTTTATATCTAAATCAACCCATTCCCAACCTATCCTTCTATAATGATGAAGACTTAGGATTCAGTGAGTACCATGAGTCTCTCTTCTCTTCCCCTACTCAAAGAGAGATGAGTACTCCTGAGTCTCCTAAGTCTAGCCCACAATGGTCACCTATAACTGAGGTGGACACTTCTCAACCTGTTCAGAATGTCCATATGGAAGAGGCTCTCACTTCTGCAAGTGATTACATCATTAAGACCTCAACCATGGCAACTCAGCCCACTGACATCTCAACAGAGATTGCCAGTGAGCAAAAACCAGCAGCCAAGAACCTCTAGCTGGTGGTGAGAGAGAGGACTTTGGTCCAATCATCTCATCCCCCAATGATTCTTTTGATGAAGAAGAGGGGAATCTGAGACTAAAGGTGCAAAAACTGTCAAAAACATGCTCCTATTTAGTCTCTAAGGTTAGTCACCTTGAATCTCAGGTGACTACCTTACACAACAGGGTCAATGATCAGCAACTTGAGATTTCATATCTTAAGGAAAAACTAGCTGAGAGACCTTTAAGAAGAGCTCAACCAGGAACACAAGAACCTGTGGATGTGATTGATTTATCCTCCAGCTCACCTATGCAAGTGGGTGATGCTACCAAAAAAGGGGAGAAAGTCATTGCAGCCACGGAACCTGGGAGTTCTTCACAGAGAATGGACATAGAGGACTCACCATCCTCACTTGCAATTGTGCATTCTCAGCAACTTTCTCAAGTTCACATTAATGTGAATTCTATAGACTCTATCATCAGGAGTCTCTTTGAGGAAGGTATACCAAGGGCTGTGTCATCCCCACCTCAAGGAACTTCAAACTACATCATAAGGTGGAGGTATGATGCTGATAGAAGAGCCTTTATTCTTCACAGAGTTCAAGGGCAACAAGAAGTATTTGACTTTCAAAATTTGAACTTCTATGAAGGTTTGGATCTAGTCAATATGCCACTTGTCAACCCAAGCAACTCAAGACCAGCTGACAGATTGGCTCAAAGAATCCAAGACATGATCACTGCAGAGTTTAGCTTATGAAGGAGACTTAGGCAATCAGGTAATGCCATCGGTCAACTGGATGTTGAGGTGGACCCTAAGATTAGTTTCATAGGGGAAACCTTGACTGAAGGCCAAGTGGCAGAACCTGAGACCCTTGTCTCATCATCATCAACTGCTGCAGAGATCCACATTTCCTCTGAGACACCAGCTGGTGAAGGTGTTTCTCAGCCTCTCTCTGGCCAGAGCATGGATGCTACACCAAGCAATGAAGGCCAAACCTCTATCCACCCTGAGTCACAAAGGTCTGTGGGTGACAAAGGGAAAATGATTTTGACTCCTGAGGAAATTGAGGAGGAAGAGAGAGAGAGGAAGAGGAAGCTAAGGGGAGAAAGTTCCTCTGGGTCTTCAGGTTTTATGCAAGCTGCAATCAGAGCTGCCCCCAGACCAAATACTCAAGATGATGAGTTGAGGGCAGTCGGAATTACTTACCTACAGACCAGGAACTATGACATTGATGAAATCATTTCTCTCCCCTTAGAACAACTAAATGAACTGGCTGACATGGAAGTGTCAAGAGAGATGAAAGAAAAAGTGGATGCAAGGTTACTTCTCCAATTCAAAGAGGAGAAGAGACAGAAAAGACTCTACAAGCATTCTCCTACTCTCTCCCCAGTTCAAGAAAGCCCTGTACAAGAAGATGTGGTTCAACAAGAACCTCAGGTAGACAAAGAAGAAGATAGGATCAAAATGATCAACTACCTGAGTGCCACAGGCTTCTATCAGACAGATGCACTTCTTCCCTTGTCCTATGACTTTGTTGAGTTTGAGTACTTAAAAACAACTTGAGCTTGAGTTACTCAAGGAGAGAAAGACAACTAAGAAGAAGATAAAGGAAGAAGCTGCAAAGTCAAGAGCCATCATCCAAAAGAGTATGAAGAAATCTACTGACAGACAAAGGATGATGAGCTTCTTGAAGCTGTATGGATTCTTCGGAAGGAGACTTGGCCCTATGTCTCTATCCACAATGGATGAGCATATAAGGGTAATTAAGCAGAAGATCAAGAGTGGAGAACTGATTGACTTACACTCTCTTCCAAGTCAAGTCCCACCTGAAGTGGAGGTTAAGGTTGAACAACCTAAGACAACACAACCCGGACCTCCTGTTGAGCCTCAGCAAGCTTCATCTTCTGATCCACAGCAGGGTCAAACTCCCTCTCCTTCTGAACCTGTGAGGGAGGAACACCCAACTGAGAAAGACAAGGATGATCAACAAGGTGCTGAAGACTAGTCTTCTCAGTTAAAATCATCTAAGAGGAAGAAGAGGATGGCTTCTAAACCAAAGTCTAAGAAGAAGAAGCCTGAATCATCTACCTCTACACCTCAGGCTGAGTCAGATCAACCTCAGGAAAGAGGCAGCCCAATCAACTCCAATACAAGTGGCTCCTCTTGCAGCTGAGACACCCATCTTATCATGGACCTTCTCTACTAATCCACAAAGATGGCATGTAATTAGAGATCAAGGTGTTTAGAATGTCTATACATGGCAAGACATAATCAACTTACCTCTGCATGGTCTCTTTGAAATGAGAAGATACTATGAAAGTCTGAATGATCCTGACCATCTAATGAGGAAGGGTATGGTCATGATTGTGCTGAAGACTACTAACATCTGAAGATCTTCTAAATGTTTAAGTAGCATCAGCCTAGGGGGAGTTTGTAAGGATTCCTTTAAGTCTGATGCATACCAAAACATCCAAAGTCTCTCTGCAAGCAATGCACTAAAGAACTGAAGTAGAATTGCTTCGGAAGTTTTACACCATGCACTAGAAATATTCTAAGTGTAAAATCTTCCGAAACCAAGACAAATATCTTCCGAAGCCAAATGTGAAGTCTTCCGAAACCTTAGAGACAAAGTCTTCCGAAGCTTCATCCTATGAAGACAGATTTCTTCCAAAGACTTTTAGTAACATGCTTTATCTGATGTACTGTTCCATAAAGATGGACACCTTTCCGCTGCATCTCTGTAAAGTCACCAACTTACATGAGTTGGTGAAAAGGTCCATGCTTTTGGTAACTGTACATTGAGGTCTTGAGTCTGTAACTTTCTACTTTATGTACTTTATCCTTTTTGTAATAGATAAGGATGTGAGCTATGGCATGTCATAGTCACAAGGTCAAAAGGCAGATATGTCTTTTGATTCTACAATTGATTTTGTTTGTGTCTAGTCAATTGTATCCAGCTGGCTTTCAAAGTATAGCCGGCTGTAGGTTGTAGTATAAGTATTTCATGTTCTAGTATATTTCTTTATGCTTTATAACACTTGTAATAGAAGTTGAGAAAGCAATATACTGCATCCTTGAAACCCAAATCTCTTGTTCTGTCTCTTTATTATTACTTGTGTTCTTTGTATCATTATTGTGGTTAATCCAGTTTACTGTTTGATGAAGTTTGGTTAATCTCCTCTTTGTGTTGTTGTGTTGTAATTGTTAAGCCCTTCACCGATCCTGCAATTGGCTTTTCAGGCTCTTGATATATAAGATCTCACCATCTTAAGATCCCTCACACACTCAAATACTAAACTTTCAAAATGGCATCCATTTCAAAGACTGATATGGAAACTGGAACCATGAACAAGTCCCCACTGATCACTCTTGATGACTTTGATACCTGGTGTATGAAAATGGAAGGTTTCATCAGGTCTCTAGACTCATGAATGTGGGAATCTGTTGAAAATGGACCTTTCATACCCAGCACTCCTTTTGCTACTGGTGCTGGTATGATCCCCAAAGATGTGGCTAACTACTCTGATGAAGATAGGAAGAGAGTAGAGATTGATAGAAAAGCCATGACTGCTCTTCAAACTGCCCTTCTAAACTCTGTGTACAGAGGTTTCAAGAAGTGCAAAACAGCTAAACAGCTATGGGATGCACTAAAACTGATGTATGAAGGCTCCTCTGAAGCCAAGGAGAACAAAAAGGATCTCCTGAAGCAGCAGTTTGAAAACTTTACCTTCAAAACAGGTGAAACCATGACTCAGCAATACTTCAGGTATGTTGAGATAGTGGATTCCCTTGTGGATGGAGGAGTGCCTCTTGAAAATAGAGACATTGTAAGGAAGTTCATGTCCTCACTTCCTAGGCAATGGACACACTATTGTGTGGTAATCAAGATGACTGAAAATCTCAAAACTCTTACTCTGACAGAGTTATATGGGATTCTCAGTGGCTACCAGATGGAGATGAACATGCAAGGTTCATCTGGCAACTCCAACAATCAATTGGATTCAGCCCTGCATGTGGTTGAAAGGGATAGCATAGAACCCCAACATCATCTCATATCCTACCCTGACAACTCACCAAAGGGTCCTTTCATCACTTTCCCAGAGACACCCAGGGAGAACTACACTCAAGGAAGTCCATTCCAAGAGACAAGCTCTTCTCAAGCCTTTGTGTCTTTTGATGAAAGTTGTGGCAACTCTCTTTTCACTCTTGAAGACCTGGATTGTATCCATGCAGATGACCTGGAATATATGGAAATAGTCCAGCAGATGGCTCTTCTCACTCATAGAGCCAAGAAGTTCTACAAGAGAACTGGAAGGAGATTTCCAAGCAATGCAACCAGTGGAAAGTTTGGCTTGGATAAAAGCAAAGTCAATTGTTACAACTGTAACTTGATGGGCCATTTTGCTAGAGAGTGTAAGGCACCTAAAACAAATGGTGCCCAAGCACAAACTAGACCAAACTACACTGACAAAGCCCCTCAGAATGAGAAGCCAAAGCAACAATCTGTTGTTGCTGTTGAAGAAGGAGGCTTTGACTGGAGCTTTCAGGTGGAAGATGCTTCTCCAAACCAAGCACTTATGGCAGATCATGATGAAGCCAAGGTATTGGAACATCTCTGTACTCCTGAATGCATTGCTAAAGTTAACAGATACAGGTCCTATAACTTGGAAATAAGATCTGATCTTGAGTTCTTAAACAATACAAAATCTGATTTTAAAAAGTCTAAAAATGATTATAAACTAATGATATAAGACTTAGAGAAAACCATTTCAGTTCTAAAAGATGAACATACAGACTTTAGGACTCAAATCCAAGATCTCATAACCAAACTGACTGAGTGCCAGGCTGAGCTTGTGATCAACAAAACCAGGGGAGAAAAGAGTGTTCTTGAAGAAGAGACCTTCAAGAACATGATATCCTCATCCCTGCACAACAAGGTGTGTTATCAAAATAGACAGGGACTGGGATCAAATGAGATAGCTCCTCCACACACAATCTTGTCTGTAAGATCTCCTAGGTGCGGAACTTGTGAAGTTGAGCTTCCTCTCATAGATCCTATAAGTGAAGAGGATAAAGAAGAGATAGTGAAGAATTCCTCTGAGAAGAGTGAAGAGGAGGCTTCTACTAAGGGCCACTATCCTTCTGAGGAGAAAAAGACTATTGTGATGACCAAGTCAAAGAGAAAGAACTTGATCAAGAAGAGCAAAAGAAAAGCAAAGAAGGCTCAAAAGATCAAGGCTACTTTTGACTTTAAGCAAAAACAAGTTTTTATCTCTGTAGGGTTGGAAGTAGTAAAGACTGAAGACATCAACCAAAACTCATCAGCTAAGAGTTCTGGTTCTTGTTCAAATCATCTTAGTACCAAGAAGAAGACTGATCTGCTGTGTACCACTGCTGCACAGCCTGGACCATCAAACTCCAAGAATAGTTCACAGCCCAAAAGAACAGTCTCAGCATCTACAAAGATGAGGATGGAGAAGGGATGTGACCAATGACAGTCTTGCATTCATAAGAAGACTCTTGTGAAGAAGAAAATGTTATGTGTCATGTGTGAAAGTACCTCTCACATTGCTAAGGATTGTCCATACAATCACTGTCCATATGACCAAGACAAAGACTTCAAAGAGTTTCAAGAAGATTCAAGCTTCAGAAGGAAAATCTGTTTCCTTCGGAAGCTCCAAATCAAATAAGAAGGTAAATGGAAAATTACCTTCGGAAGAAAAGTTGGTCTCGGAAGAAAGTTGGTCTCGGAAGAAAGGAATTCTTCCGAAGCACTGAAGTATGCTGCAGTGACTGTAGAATCTTCCGAAGGTTCAGTCATCAAAACTTCCGAAATCCCAAAAGCTTTCGAGGTTTTGAAGGTCAAGTCCAAGACTCAAAAGGTGGTGTGGAAGTCTAAGAAAGACCAAGTGACTGAAGTTTCTCCATCAACAACAGCTCAAGATCCCTCTAGCATAACCATATGATCTATTACTGTTGCATTACCTTCTATTATACTTAGTGAGCCCAAGACAAGTAAGGCTTGGGTTTCCAAATGTAACTAATCATTTTCTTTGTGCAGGAACAGCTCAAGACAAACAAGAATGTCTGGATCATTGATAGTGGCTGTTCCAGGCACATGACAGGCAATAGGTCACTACTCCATAACTTTGAGAGAATTGATGGAGGACCAGTTGCTTTTGGAGGAGATGAAGGTGGTTACATTTCTGGAAGGGGCAAGGTCACAAATGGTAAGCTCAGCATTGAAAAGGTAAACTTTGTCAAGGAGCTTGGGTACAATCTTCTGAGTGTATCCTAATTTTGTGATCAGAGTCATAACATGCTCTTTACTGAGCATGAGTGCATTGTTCTCAAGCTTGGAGTGGTCATTCCTCATGAGCACATCCTGCTTAGAGCCCCCAAGAAAGGGAATATGTACAAGATGGATTTGCAAGAAACATCTCCCTCTGGAGAAGTTTCATGCTTTCTATCTAAAGCAAATAGTGATGAGTCTTTCCTATGGCATAAAAAATGTGCCATGTAAACTATAAGAACATGAATAAACTAATTAAACATGATTTGGTAACTGGAATGCCAAAGAAAGAGTTTACAAGTGATGATCATTGTGTTGCATACCTGAAAGGGAAGCAACATAAGGTATCTCACAAGCCTAAGGAAAGGAACTCCATCACTACTCCCCTACAGTTATTACATATGGATCTCTTTGGCCCCACCAATGTAATGAGTCTAGGAAGGACCTCTTATTGTTTGGTGATCACAGATGATTTTACAAGATTCACATGGGTTTTCTTTCTTAGAACTAAGGATGAAACCCCTGAAATTCTGAAGAACTTCATCTTAAAAATTGAGAATCAAAGTGATCACTAGGTCAAAACCATAAGATGTGATCAAGGGACTGAATTCAAGAATCAAATCCTTGATACATTTTGTGATGAAAAAGGTATTACAAGACAATATAGTGCTCCCAGGACTCCTCAGCAAAATGGTGTTGCTGAGAGGAGAAACAGGACACTAATTGAAGCTGCAAGAACTACGTTGTCTGACTCTAAACTGCCCATCACCTTCTGGGCAGAAGCAGTAAACACTGCTTGCTATGTGCAAAGCAAGGTTTTAGTAGTTAAGACACATGGTAAGACTCCTTATGAACTTTGGCACAAGAGAAAACCTTTCATTGGTTTTCTTAGGTCATTTGGATGTCCTTGCACCATCTTGAATACCAAAGATCAAATTGCCAAATTTGCTGAGAAATCAGATGATGGACACTTCATTTGATACTCTTCCTAAGCTAAGGCTTATAGAGTATACAATCTCAGAACTAGAATTGTTGAGGAGTCAGCCAATGTGACTTTTAATGAACACACACCCTGTGTGGTTGGTTCTGGTCCTGATTAGCTATTTGATCTTGATTTAGTTACCAACTGTTTTAATAAATCTTGTGAGAATGTTTGAGGATCTGTAGAAAATTTAAATATAGGTGATCCTGATCCAAGATTTGACCTAGGATGACCTTCAACTCATACATCTTCAGCTCCAGTTGGAACTACTTCAGCAAATGAGGTTTTTATCAGCACTACAATGACAAATTCAGCTGATACATCTGGGGTGCCTTCAAATTCCATCTCAGAGGCTCCACAACCAAATAAAGATACCTCAATTGTGGAAGACAACATTGGTGATGGTGAAAGTGATCAGGAATTCCTTGATGCTAATAACCACACCGTAGATGATAACATCAATGATTTCACACACTCATTAGATCAAGTAAATCTTGATAAGTGTGGTGATGTGGAGGGTGAATCATCTATGCCAGATCTAAATTTCTCAAATTTGGATCTTTCTCAGCAACTTGCTGTGATCCCTCAGCTAAGGATCCACAAGTTTCACCCCACCACAAACATCATTGGAGATGTTGTCACACGGGTAAGACCAAGAGGACAAACCCATGAAGCAAATGTTTGTCTTCACTCTTGTTTCTTATCCCAGATAGAGCCAAAGAAAGTTTTTGAAGCTCTAAATGATGGAAGTTGGGTTGAAGCTATGCAACAAGAGTTGCTTCAATTCAAAAGGCAAAAAGTTTGGAACCTTTGTCCTCTTCCTCACGGGAAGACTACCATTGGAACCAAATAGGTGTTTAGGAATAAGAAGGATGATAGAGGCATTATCATCAAGAACAAGGCAAGACTAGTTATTCAAGGATACACACAAGAAGAAGGGATTGACTACACTGATGTCTTTGCTCCTGTAGCAAGATTAGAAGCTGTTAGGATATTCCTGGCATTTGCAGCATCCAAGAACTTCAAGGTCTTTCAACTTGATGTAAAGTGTGCTTTTCTGTATGGAGTGATTGATGAAGAGGTGTATGTCAAACAGCCACCTGGTTTTGTAGACCCTGATCATCCTGATTATGTCTGCAAGCTTGACAAAGCTCTTTATGGGCTGTATCAGGCACCCAGGAAGTGGTATGAGACATTGTTTGAGTATCTTTGTAAACATGGATACAGGAGAGGTACTGTTGGATCTAGAAAGGCTGTTGCAACCAAGACCAAGTCACTTAGAAGATTTTGGTACAACAAACAAAGGACTTGAGAAGCTAAGTATGGAACTTCCGAAGGAAAAAGGAGCTCTTCCGAAGACAAAGTGTAAAACACACTTCCGAAGGAAAACTCCAACTTTCGAAGACAAAGAACCTACTTCCGAAGATCAAGACTTAGAAAGAAAGATCTGAAGTCAACTTCCAAAGTACAGAAGTCCTCAAAGCCTCGGAAGCATAGAAGGCTCTTCCGAAGTATAAGTGGATTCGGAAGAACTTGTTCTTCCGAAGCCAATTAACCTTCGGAAGACACTCCTATTATCCAGTGGACATAAGTATGGCCTCTCTGACACTCCGCTGCAAATCTCTGAGATACTGCATGGCGTTTTCTCAAAAGCCATGTAGTTGACCATACTTTAATCCACTGTTTACCCTTTTATGTTAGTACAGTTGCCATCTTTAGTTGGTGACAAAAGGTAAGTCATGGACATGTCATGACTACCATATCTTAGATAATACTTTATCTAAAATACCTTAACTTTAGCATTGTAGTATATGCTTTAGTCTTGGGTTTCCAACTGGTATCAAAGTATATCCGGGGATATATAGTTTCTCATTGTAACTCTTGTTTCATGCTTGTAAGAGTCTTGTAATATCTTGAGTTGAGAAGTAATATATACAAGTACCTTGAAAAATATATTTCTGCTTGTTCCTTTGCTACTTATTATATTATTATCAACTCTTTTCAAAGACATTACTTCATCTGAATTGAGTGTTTCTAAGTGAGTTTGAGAGAAATACAAGTGTTTAAGTGACAAACCCGATCCTGCAATTGGTATCAGAGCTTTTTAGGCTCTTGATTGTGAGATCTTACCATCCTAATCAACTAGTTTTTCACTCCTCCTTTTACCTCACTCAAAATGGCCCTCAACAAATCTGAAGTAGAGATGGGGACGATGACCAAAGCTCCCATCATCACCCCTGAAAATTTCAGGTCTTGGAGCAGAAGAATGGAAGGCTTCATCAGGTCAAGACAGCAAGATGTGGCAATCCATTGTCAATGGCCCGTATAAGCCAAAAGTAGCTGGTGGAAATGGTGCCATGATTGAGAAAGCCGTTGAAGATTATTCTGATGAAGACAGGAAGAAGCTTGACATAGACAGCAATGCTATGACTGTTCTTATGACTGCAATTCTAAACTCTATCATGGTGGGGTTTGAGCATTCTAAGTCTGCCAAAGAACTCTTTGATGCGCTTGCTCAAATGTACTCAAGCTCAAATGATTCCAAGAAGGACTCACTAAAGCAGCAGTTTGAGAACTTCACCTATGTTGCTGGAGAGACTTTTAGCCAACAATATTTCAGGTACATGGACCTCATTTCTTCCCTTCAATCTATGGGAATTACTCATGAACTCAGAGACCTTACAAGAAAGTTCATGAGTGCTCTACCCAATGAGTGGAAATTCTATTCTGTCTCTATCAAGAAAACAGAGAATCTGCATACACTCACCATGACCGAACTCTATGTGATCCTTGATGGATACCGTTTGGAAATGGAAAGTAAAAGGGGTCATCAGACAAGCAGACCCTTGAGTCTTCCTGCTAGCAACGCTTTAATGGTTGCTGAAGGCTCAGGAATTTCCCAGTCTCAGCAATACCTGACTTACACCCAGCAGCCATCTTGTTCTTCTGGGCCTTACATCACATTTCCTGAGACTCCAAGGTCTCAACAAGCTCAGCCAAGCTCCTTTCAGGACAGCTGTGCTTTTGTCTCAGGAAGTGGACACTCAAATCACTATCAATAGTGCTTTGATGATCTAGAGTGTTTTAGCCCGGATGACGTGGAATACGTGGACGTAGTCCAACAAATGGCTCTTCTAACCTACAGAGCAAAGAAGTTCTTTAAGAGAACTGGAAGGTAATTCCCTCAGAACACAATCAACCGCAAATGGGTTTGACAAAAGCAAGGCCAAATGTTACAACTATAACCAACTTGGTCATTTTGCAAGGGAATGCAAGGCTCCCAAGTCCAACCCGGGAACCCCACAGGCTTCCACACATCCCTCTACACCAAAGCCCACTGGAAAGTCAACAGAGACTGCTGCAATGGCTCAAGAAGTTGACTGGAGCTTTATGGTTCAGGATGTGACTACTGCTCAAGCACTCATGGCCGGAACAGATGAAAACAAGGTATATGAACATCTCTGTACTCATGCCTGTATTGCTAAGGTTAAACTGTATCAGGACTACAATATGGAAATTAAATCTGATATTGAGTCTTTAAATGTTTTAAAATCTGACATTAAAAGGGCTGAATCTGACTATCAAAGAAAAATTGAGGAGTTAGAGAAAACTGTGTCCCTCTTAAAACATGAACATACAAACTATAAGACTCAAATAAAAGATTTAATATCCAAATTGACTGAGGCTCAAGCCCAGCTTGTCACTGTTGAGGCTCAAGCCAGGAAGTATGCTTGAAGATCATGATAGGTTGGACTCACTTTAGTATAGTTGTTTACTTTACATTGTAATAGGACTTTTGTTAGTTTCCTTTTGTATGTTCTTAGTAATTAGCAGTTTTGGCAGTCCAGCGAAACTGTGAGCGAATCTATACATTCGCTCACAGTTTGTTGTTTTGGTTTACCCGGCGAACTTGTGTTCTGCCGGGCGAAACTATAGTTTCGGCATGACAGTTTCGCCTGTAGCGAAACTATCAGCGAAACTATGACTGCTATATATACTTTTGTCATTTCACTTTGTAAGGTAAGCTTGCAAAACCCTAATCGTGGATCTCTGTTGCAAGCTACCAATTCTAAGCAGTTTTCTCACTGAAATACTATTGTGCTTGTTGTTATTGATTGATATTGTTCCTTTGAGTATCAAATATGTGTTAGATTCATCTTCTATATTCTCAATTGTTGTTGTTTAGCTTGTGTGTTTGATATTGATCAATTCATCACATCAATTGTACTGTTATTCGATCACATGGACCAATAATATGGTATCAGAGCCTTAGTGCTCTTGATTTGTTGAGTTTTTGGTGGTTTTGGTCAATATCTAGTTTCAATCAAGTTTTCATTGGATTATCAGCTGTTTTTGGCATGGAAATTGATTGAATTATGCTTGTTTTTGTTTGAGGAAGATTCTACAATCATCAGATCTCAAATTCATTGAGTTTTGGATGATTTCAGATTGATTTTGAGGTGAAAAAGGGTTTTGAGATCGATCAGCGAAACTACTGTTCTTACAGCGAAACTGTCATCATCTTTCAGCGAAATTATGAGTTATCTTGGATCAGAAGTTGTTTTCTAGAATTTCTGCGAAACTACTTCCTTGAACGAAAGTTCATTAGTGTTTGTGACCAGTCAACAAGCGAAATTGCTGCCGAATTTATTTCTGAACGAAAGTTCAAGCTTGTTTTCTGCGAAGTTAGCAGCGAAACTAAGCAAGTAGTGTCTCTGTTCAAGCAAAAGTGCTGCTGAAATTGCTAGCGAAAGTGTCTGCTTCTGCGAAAGTGTCAGCGAAAGTATTGTTTCAGCGAAACTGTTATCCAAGTCACCTTTTTCTGCGAATTTGTCAGCGAAATTATAAACATTCCTGCCGAAACTATCATGTCGAAATTAACTACTCTTACACTTGCTGATCTTGAAAGTGTTGCTCCTAATAGACCTCCAAGACTCATTAATGGAGATAATTTTGAAGATTGGAAGAGATGTCTCAAAGCTTTCTTTTTCTACACTGACCATAATCAATGGGAATCGATTATTTCAGGTCCTCACATACCTACGGTTACTGTTGGTGATGTTGTTTCTCAGAAAAAAGACCCATCTTCTTATACTGAAAGAGATCTGAAGTTGATTGATTGTGATCAAAAAGCTTTTGGTGCTCTAACTCTCTCCTTGGCTCCAGACATCTATAACCATTTTACAGAGCATAAAAATGCTAAATCTCTTTATGATGCTCTCTGTGAATTCTATGATGGGAATGCAGATTTGGTTAAAGACAAAAGTATTCAGGCTGAAAAGGAGTTCAATTCGTTTGTAGGATACAAGAATGAAAGTTTGACAGATCTTACAAATCGTTTCTTAACCGTCTCAAGCACTCTGAAGAAGTATGATGAAAGGCTCTCCAACAGTGAACAAGTTAATAGGCTTCTCGATTCTCTTCCACCACAGTGGAGTCTTCAAGTGAGAATGCTTAAACAAGAAAGAGGTTTTACAGATTATAAGCTGATGGATATCATTAACAAGTTGAAATCTTTTGAGTTGGATATGAAAAGAAGAGAATTTAACCAGACTATGATGCCCACATCTGGTTTTTCTCAAAATGCTGCTTTGTTGTCATCCGCTGCAAACTCTCACATTCAAAATCCAATTCAAGGAGGGAGCAATACAAGTAATTTCTCGAGTGGTAATAGTCATGTTGGAAAAGAATTGGGAAATCTAAGGTCAATGCTGAAACTTCAATTCCATCTGAAACAATGGCTCTTTTTGGAATGTTTGTTCAGAGCTATGAAGCTCTTGTTGCTGGAGAATTGAAAGGTAAAGGAATGACTATGGAGGATATGTATCAGGTTGATCCTGATGATTTAGAAGAAACTGACATTCAATGGCAAATGGCGATGTTAACTTTAAGAGCCCGGAGATTCATGGAAAGAACAGGAAGAAAGAATTTTGGTGGTCAATCATCTACCTCAAAACTGGGATTTGATAAGTCAAAATTGAGGTGCTTTAATTGTAAACAATTGGGACATTTTAAACGTGAATGTCCATTACCAATTGTCACAGATCCTAGTAACACTGGAGTACCAAGATTGACAGGAGAAAGAAAAGGAAGAAGTAAATTCAAAAAAGGAGTCGGCCTTGATCTCAAACTTTGATTGGAGTGCAGAGGTGGAAGAAACAAGATCTGAGATAAATCACGCGTTAGTTGCTGAGGTTGTGGAAGGTAATGAAATGGAAGTTGGTGAAGATGGATTTGTGCTGTTCAAGGAATTCAAAAGAGAAAACGAGTCTTCAGTAAAGGAGAAAGAAGAAAAGGCAGATGGAGAGGGGAAAGAGGAAACTGCAGGTTCAAATGAAGAAAGAAATTCAAAAGATAAGATAGGAAAAGAGAAGGATGATGTTGCTGCTACTGTTGAGGAAAGGAAATCAAGTACTCCAGTATGCATGTGCGATAAAGCTTTAGCTGCTGAAAGGATGGTAATGGGACTTCCTTATGAGGTAATACAGGATATGTGCTCATCTGCTTGCAAAATTAGACTTTTTGGGATTTATAAGCTAATCGTTTGTTAATTGATAATGAAAAGGATTTAAAACGAATTAATGATGAACTTAAAATGAATGAATCAAAATATTTTGTGAAATTAAATGAGGCTTTAAAAGAAACTGATCATTTAAAAAGAATTGTTTTGGAAAGAAATGTAGAGATTAATACTTTGACTGAAAGGGTTGCTCTTGCTGAATTTGAAGCAAGCAAACTTCAGTCAAAGTTAGATAAATGGACTATTTCTGGAATGAAACATGATGATCTTTGTAAATCTCAACGGGGAGCAAGAATTAAAACAGGTTTGGGTTATGAAAATGTACAGGTTTATCCTCCTCCTAGTACATACTGTTATTCTCCTATGCCTGTTCCTCATCCTTCTAATGATTTAATCAAATCAGATACTGACAGTATGTCTGCAGGTTTAGTCGGGAATAACTCTAAGTACATTCGTGAAGACTACGACTATGGACCAACTAGTGGGCTTGGATGCACTAGTTCTAGTACACCTGAAAATCAGCAGTCTGTTTTAGATAATAAGTCTAGTTTAAATTCAGTTTTTGTTTCTAGTTCAAATGTAACAGACTTGAATGTCTCATGTTCTCTTGATAGTTTTATTCCATCTTGTACTTCAAATCATGGTAGTGATGATTTTTGTTCTCGTAATGAATGTAATGCATCTGATCTTTCTCCAAAAACAACTGAGCAACTTAAAATTAATTGTTTCGAAAAGTTCTTTTCTCAACCTATTCCATCTTTCATACCATTAAATATGACATCATCAGAAAAATGCAGTTCGTCTTCATCTGACACCAGTACCAATGGTACAAGTTTTACAGATTTGTCAGAAGAATCATGTTCTAATTTTGTAAAGAAAAATTCTATTCAAATAAACAACAATCATGAGTTGTATGAGACATTCAGTGATGTTGATTCTAGTTTGTCTGAATGTGATGAGGAGATTATTATTGATCCTATTTTTACCTCATCACATCATAGACCTAGATTCAAACCTCATTGTTTCAGGTGTGGTCAAGAGGATCATCTTGTCAAAAATTGTCCATTGATTCAAGGATCCTCTAATAGGAATTGTTTTGGGAATAAATTGACAAAATTGGTTAATAATTTCTTCTGTAAAAAATCAGCTTCTTTAAAAAGTAAAGTTGTTCAATCTTGGGTCCCTATTACTCCTGGCTAAGTGATTTGTTAATTCATTTCAGGAATCCTCTTCAAAGATTGTACACAGTTTGTGGCATGTTGATAGCGGATGTTCCAAGCATATGACGGGATTAAAGGATTTGTTGACCAATTATCGGATTATAGATGGAGGATATGTGGCATTTGCTGGAAATAAGAAGGGTGGAAAAATGATTGGACAAGGAGAAGTTACCAATGGTTCTCTTACTCTAGAAAAAGTCAACCATGTTCCTGAATTGGCTTTTAATCTTCTGAGTGTTTCTCAAATTTGCGATAAAGACATTCCTGTTCTATTTAAATCTGACGAATGTTTATTTTTAAAATCAGAGATTGCCATTCCAGATGATTTAATTCTCATGCGTGCTCCAAGGAAACATGATACATATCTTCTTGATATGAATTCAAATGAGTCAAAGGCTACTGCAACTTGTCTTCTCTCAAAAGCATCAACCTCTGAGTCACTCTTGTGGCATCGTCGCTTAGGCCATGTCAATTTTAAGATAATTAATAAATTAGTAAAGAACAATCTTGTTAGAGGACTTCCTTTAAAAGATTTTTCTGTTAATGAAAAATGCATGGCATGTGCCAAAGGAAAACAACATAAGAAACCTCATAAGCCCAAACTTTTAAATAGCATATCAAGTCCTCTTGAGTTGTTACATACTGATTTATTTGGGCCAATTAGTGTTAAATCAATTGCTAAAAAATCTTTTTGTCTTGTTGTTACAGATGATTTCTCAAGATATTCATGGGTGAGGTTTCTTGCACACAAATGTGAAGTTGCAGAGGAATTGCAAAAATTAATTCTTTCTATCGAATCAATCAGTAAGAGAAGAGTTATGGGACTAAGAAGTGACAATGGCACTGAATTCAAAAATCAGATTCTTGATTCATTTTGTGCTCAAAAAGGGATTGTAAGACAATTTAGTGCTGCAAGAACACCCCAGCAGAATGGTATTGCAGAAAGAAAGAATCGCACTCTCGTGGAAGCTGCTCGTACAATGCTGATAGAATCCTCATTACCAATTATTTTCTGGGCTGAAGCTGTCAATTGTGCATCTTATGTTCTAAACAGGGTGCTAATTGTGAAAGATAAAGTGAAGACTCCTTATGAACTTTTTCATAAGAGGAAGCCACTAATTGATTTCTTTCGACCATTTGGTTGTTCTTGTACACTTTTGAATACTCAATCTCAAAAGACAAAATTTGGTGCTGTTTCTGACGAGTGTTATTTTGTTGGATATTCTTCTTCACAAAAGGCGTACCGGGTTTATAACAAGAGAACACGTATTGTTCAAGAGTCATTCTATGTTGATTGGCAGGAATCCAATCCTTCTGAAGTTAAATCTGAACCTGCATGGTTCTTTGACTCCGATACGGTGTTCAATTCATTTAATTTGCCAGTTTTCGATGATGATACATCAATTCCAAGTACTCAAACAAATATTATTTCATCATCTCCATCGTCTGTTCCATCCACCTCGTTAGTAAATGATGCTGTTTCAACTGATGTCAGCTCTTCGTCTCCAATGCCTGATCCAGCTCCATCATCTGATTCTTTACCTCCTACATCTTCTAATTTACCTGATCCAACACCTATAATTGATTCACCCTCATCTAATCTTTCTCCAGCTATGGGTGATACTTCTTCAACCATCTTTCCTTCTTCAAGTGATTACAAAACTCTGAAAGATCATCACTTGATAATGTGATTGGATCTGTTTCTGATGGTGTTCGCACGCGAAGTCAATCTGGTCTAATTAATGTTTGTCTTTTCTCATGCTTCATCTCTCAAATTGTTCCGAAAAATGTTCATGCTGCTCTACAAGATCCTTGTTGGGTAGAGTCTATGCAATTGGAACTTCAACAGTTCAGAAAGCTTAAGGTTTGGCCTTAGTTGATTTACCTCCCAACAAATATCCAATTGGTACAAAATGGGTGTTTAAGAACAAACCAGATGATCGGGGATTGGTGGTGCGTAACAAATCTAGACTTGTAGTGCAAGGCTTTGCTCAAGAAGAAGGAATTGATTATACAGAAGTCTTTGCTCCAGTTGCTCGTCTTGAAGCAATCAGAATATTTCTTGCTCATGCTGCTCATAAACAATTCAAAGTTTACCAGATGGACGTGAAGTGTGCTTTTCTCTACGGAGACATTGATGAGGAGATATATGTGTGTCAACCACCAGGCTTTGAAGATCCTGATTTTCCTGATAAAGTGTATAAGCTTGATAAATCTTTGTATGGTCTTCATCAAGCACCCAGAATCTGGTATGAGACTCTTACGTAATATCTTCTAAGCAATGGTTACTCTTGTGGTACCATTGATATGACTTTATTTAAAAGAGAGGTGAATGGTGAAATGATCTTTGTTCAAGTGTATGTTGATGATATTATTTTTGGATCTACAAATTCTCAATTGTGTAGAGAGTTCGAAGAAGTTATGAGCCAAAGGTTTGAAATGAGTATGATGGGTGAAATGTGTTTCTTTCTTGGATTGCAAGTTGAACAACAGCAAGAAGGAATTCTTATTCATCAGGAGAAGTATATTAAAGATATTTTGAAGAAATTTAAGATGGATGATGCTTCTACTGAGATGACTCCCTTTACGGCTCAGACCTGTCTCACTCCGGATGAAAATGGAAAACCAGTTGATCCTCATCTTTTTAGGTCTATGATTGGCTCTCTCATGTATCTTACTGCAAGTCGTCCTGATATCACTTTCGCTGTTGGTTATTGTGCTAGATATCAGTCGGCTCCAAAGGAATGTCATGACAAAGCTGTCAAAAGAATATTTCGTTATCTCAAAGGATCGTCTCGTCTAGGATTGTGGTATCCATATGGCGGGAATTTTGATTTACATGCTTACTCTGATAGTGATTCCAATAGTTGCAGGTTAAACAGAAAATCTGTGTCTGGCGGTTGTCAATATTTGGGAAATTGTTTGGTATCCTGGCAGAGCAAGAAACAAACTACTGTTTCTCTTTCTACAGGGGAAGCTGAATACATTGCTGCATCCAGCTGCTGTTCTCAAGTTCTCTGGATCCAACACCAAATGATTGATTATGGGATTAATTTTCTTCATACACCTTTATTCTGTGACAATGAGGCTGCCATTGGAATTGCTAAAAATCCCATTCATCATTCCCGCACCAAGCATATTGAAACTCGAATTCATGCGATTCGTGATGCTCAAGAGAAGGGTTTCATTAATATTATACCCATCGATACAAAAAATCAAAAAGCTGATCTTTTCACAAACACATTTGATAAACCTCGTTTTTATGAATTTATTTCTATGCTTGGGTTAATATCTTTTTAAATTTTCATTTTCAATTTCTTTGATATTTAAAAAAAATAAATAAAAAAAAATAAAAAATATAAAATTATATATATCAAAATTTTTTGACTAACTTATAATAATAGAAATATGAAAATAAAAATTTGGGGGAGTAATTCTGAGATCGGAATTTAACATGATGAGAAATGATTGTATATTCTCTAAGTATTTTTATTTACATGACCGGTACTTCCATGAGAAATGATAGTAACTGTTACTGGATTCTGTTTCACATTAAAAAAAAGGAGAAAATTGATCAAATTCTTTAACGATATGATTGATAGATTCAGCCTAATGAATAGAGTAGACAGCAGCTTTATGATTAAATTAAACATCATGCTTAAGAATGTCTGAATTTACTCAATCGTTTTGGCTTGCACAAAAACTGAGTCCTGACAAAATTGGATTGAGAATGAATCTTTCGTCCATTTTGCTTTGTTATGTCATCACCCAGAATCACCGCTGGTATGTTTGGTGTTAAGATGTCATGTGTCTGTGCTTATCTCCTCTGCTGTACGTGAGTACTAACCTGGAGTGATGATCTCCTCTGTTGTACGATAGTACTGACCTGGAGCTCTCATCAGCACATGTTCAAATGGTTATCTCCTCTGTTATACGTGAGTATAGATCTGGAGCTCTCACCATTTTGATATAATTATGTCAAATCATCTTATCGATGAATTTCTCTCAGAATGAAATATTCTGTTTATAATCATTTGCACACTAACGCACAAGCCTTGTTCTATGAAGATTGATTCATAATTCAAGAAATCCTGAGGTTGGGTGAGGGTTTTTACCAAATGATTGTGGGGTCCTAACATTCTAAAGCATCTAATCGAACCTTAAACGAATCATAAGCTGTTTGTTGAAAAAGGATAAGGCATGAGTTTAAGTGGACAATTATATCAGCAATCATTATTGATTTGTTCTAATTTCAGTTGTTTCTATGCAGATTGTGATCAGATCTCATATTCAGTATGATCTCATGACTGGTAGATGATTTTTGATCATCTTTATGTTCATAAATATTTAGAGAATGTGATCTCTGCTTATTTTAGATCTCATTATGTGATGTGCTTCCTTTGATTATATATATATATATATATATATATATATATATATATATATATATATATATATATATATATATATATATATATATTTTAATAAAATATTGGTGCGAAATTATTCTTTCGCTAATAGCTTCGCAAAGCGAAACTGCAATTTCGCTAGGTTTGCTAATAAGTTGTTAACCAGTTATCTCCTAGCGAAATTACAGTTTCACTGAACGAAACTGTAAATTCGCGTGACGAATTTATAGTTTCGCTGTCTGCGAAACTATTTGCTATATAAGTCATGTTTGCGAAATTTCTCTCATAATTTCGCAAAATCGTTCAGTATATCACTTAGGGTTTCTCCGTGACTTTTTTGGGCGATTTTGATTTGTGTTAGTGTTTTGGACTGATATTTAGTGCTATTTGCTTCGCTTGTGAGTTTCGAACCTTGATTCATCTTTTAATCTGGTTAAAATCACATCCATTTAAGTAATCTGGATTTTGACTCTTCGGTGGGTTCGCTGTTCTTTCAGCGAAACTACTGATTCCTCTGTGAAATTGAACGAAAGTTCACTTCTTTTCAGCGAAACTGTAAAGTTATGCTGTCCGGGCGAATTTAACATTTTCGCCATATTTTCTTTAATTTCGCGATGTATGGTCTTTAACTTGCACAGTTTCGCTTGATCTTGTTTTCTTCTGGACAGCGAAACTAATTTTAGAACAGCGAAACTAAAGTGTAATAGCGAAACTAAGTTAATGCTTGGAGAAACTAATTGCGAAACTTCTTTAATCTATACTAATCTTGCCGAAATTGTCTTTTGTTCTGCGAGAATAACAAGTTTCAATGAGCGAAATTATAGTTTCGCTTGTCGAAACTGTTTGTTTTCTTTGTCGAAACTGTCTTTGATTCAGCGAAACTATCATGTCTTAGTGAGCGAAACTATTGTTTCGCTTGCCGAAACTGCTAGTTTCTTATGTTTTAGTCTTATTTTCTTATTTTCATTATTTCTCATTCAAATTTAATTGTTTTCCTTTTCAGGTTATCATGGCAAATCTCAAATTTGATGAGTGGAATAACATCACTGTCATTTTAGACGATACTCTTCCCAAGGCAGCTGGATTTCGTGACTGTATCAGATGGCTTCAGAGATCCCCTATTGCCTATGCTATTTCTCACTCACCTACTATTTATGATCTTCATATTAGAGATTTTTGGAGATCAGCAGAATACGATACTAGAGGAGATGTACAAAGAATCACATCCAAAGTGATTGATCATGATGTGACTATTACTGCTGAGAGTGTTTCTAGGATTCTTAGACTAGATGATGATTCTGGAGATGAAGTAGATATGACAGAGTCTGAAGTGTTTCAAGCTTTCAGACGAATGGGGTATGAGGGACCAGCTTTTGGTTCAAGGAAAGAGATCAAAAAGTCTTTCTTATCTAAGGAGTGGAGATATATCGCTCATGTTTTTATTATGTGCTTAGATCACCGTAAAGGTGGATCCGTTGGACTTAATCTCGATTGGGCTAAAGCTATGGTGCTATGTTGTAAAGGGGAGAAGGCAAACATTGCTAGACTGATCTTTGCATGTATGGCAGAGAACGTGATGGCTGTGAAGAAAGACAAATGGTTGTTATACCCTCGCTTTCTTCAGATGATTTTTGATGATCTTATTCCTGATGTTCCTAAGCATGGTGAAGTCAAGAGACTGGTGCAGATGAACCCTCGTATATTTGTTGATTGTTGTGCTATCCGTCATGATTTTAGTGGTAAAATCACCCATCTTTGGGAGAATATGTATCCTCCAGAACGCTGGAATTATATCAGACGGGTTGATGAATCTGAAAACAAAAGGGCTGAAGAAACAAGAGTGCAGCAAGCTAATGCAACTAAGTAAAGGAAGAGATACACGAAATAAAAGGATTATGATTTTGAAGAGGATATTGATGCACAAGCAGAGGAGATCAGGGTAGAGAAAGAACGGAGATCTAAAAAGAAAACTGACTTTGTTGAGCCTGAGCGGAGAACAAAACATCGACATGAGGGATTTACAGCCAGGAGAGAGGCTAGTGCGAGTCTTGATGAGGATGTGATACGTAATCTAAATACTTCATTGGCAAATGAGTTGAGTATGATCAAGACTAAACTGACGAATCAGAAGATCAGAGAAAGACAGAAGGATGAGGTGATTGAAGGAATGGAAAGGATGTTGGTTGACCAGAATAAACTGATTAAGAGGTTGTTTGAGGAGATTACTCAGATGAAAGCTGCAGCCGGCCTACCTAGTCAACTGACTCAATCTGAGTTAGATGATTTGACTGATACCTCTAAGTACTCATTCTTGAATGTGGGTACTTTATCTAAGGTAGGAGAGGGTACTTCTGGAGCAGCAAATACTGAAGAAGGAGAACAGGAGATACCAAGAGAGGATGTTGGAAGGAATGAGGATGAAGATATTATTGAGGCTGGGTTTGTTAACTTGCAGTTTGATTTTGATAAGGATATTGTTGGTGAAGAAGTGGTTGTTACAGCTACCACTGAGGGAGTGTCTGATAAAGGGAAAGAGTTGGTTGATGAAGAGGAGGAGGATGAACAATTGGTAGACTATGATTCTGAACCAGAATTTTATGAAGTTGATGAGCGACCACTGATTTATGTTGCTAAGAAGGGAGAAGATGAAGCTGATGTGTTTGAGATGGACAAGAATGATTGGTTGGTCAAGGAAAAGAAGGCTGAAGAACTTACTCCTTTATTTAAAAATCTAGAAGGTTTAAGCAGGAAGGAAGCAGATAAGAAGATCATAAGTTGGTGCTACAATCCTAGTTTAAAGATGTTCATGATCAAAAGAAGAGGAGGAAATATCAGCTATATGCTTAAGAGGAAGGCTTTTAAGACCTTGCCCAAATGAGATTTGAGACGTTTGGCAACTTTGCCTTTGATCAATGCTCATTTAAGTGAAAGGGCATTATTTCTTGAGAAGGAAATCAAAAATGGACTTAATGATAATTTCGAGTCATTTGGATACATGAAGGCTGAAAGAAAAAGGTCAAAGAAAGATAAAGATTGGGAGACAGGCAAAGGAAGGATTGTACTGAGAGTCAAACCACCAAAGACTGTAAATAGGGTAAGATTGGCTGATCCTCTTTCCCAACAGCTACAGGACTTTGAAAAGTGGTTTTATGATAATAATACTGGAGAGGGTGTTTGACCCGATGGAGTTATTTAGCTTCAGTGATGAAGATCTTTTGGTTCTTTGTGAAAATCACATTAAGGCTGGGGCTGGAGAGGAAACAAGAAAAGAGGCCAGTCTGTTTATGAATGTTGCAAACAAGATAAGAGGAGTAAGGGCGGAGGTTAAGAGGTTAGCTGAAAAGGTGAGAGCCCAAGATGATTTTGCCATGGATGTTCAAGATATGACCAGGCAGTTTGCAAAGGCTAGTGGTCATTCTAAGGAAGCTAGTGATGCTGGAAAGAACCTTGGAGGATCAGTGGCTGAAGCTTCTGAAGATGTTGCTGCAGGAGGTGATGAAGATAGATCAACAGCAGCAGAGGAAACCGGAGCTGACGAGTCAAATCAAGAGAAGTGAAGATAGTGAGGTCCAACCTAGGGGGAGTATTGAAGATCATGATAGGTTGGACTCACTTTAGTCTAGTTGTTTACTTTACATTGTAATAGGACTTTTGTTAGTTTCCTTTTGTATGTTCTTAGTAATTAGCAGTTTTGGCAGTCCAGCGAAACTGTGAGCGAATCTATACATTCGCTCACAGTTTGCTATTTTGGTTTACCCGGCGAACTTGTGTTCTGCCGGGCGAAACTATAGTTTCGGCATGACAGTTTCGCCTGTAGCGAAACTGTCAACGAAACTATGACTGCTATATATACTTTTGTCATTTCACTTTGTAAGGTAAGCTTGCAAAACCCTAATCGTGGATCTCTGTTGCAAGCTACCAATTCTAAGCAGTTTTCTCACTGAAATACTATTGTGCTTGTTGTTATTGATTGATATTGTTCCTTTGAGTATCAAATATGTGTTAGATTCATCTTCTATATTCTCAATTGTTGTTGTTTAGCTTGTGTGTTTGATATTGATCAATTCATCACATCAATTGTACTGTTATTCGATCACATGGACCAACAATGCTATTTCCGAGCAAAACTTCCAAGCCATTCTTGCATCATCCTCTCACTCAAAACTTTGTTACCAAAACAAAGGTGGGTCTGGAACCAATGAAATTGCTCCACCACACTCTTATGAGTCTAGAAGACAATCAAGGTGTGGTACTGAAGAGCAAGAGGTTCCATCTGCTGACCTACCTTCTCATGAGTCAAAGAATGATGCAACTATGGAGACCATCACAGGGAAGGACCGTGTAATTATGCCCTCCCCTGCCAATGATGATCAAACCCTGACCACCAAAGCCAGAAGAAGCAGAGCTAAGGCAGCCAGAAAAACTGCCAAGAAAGTGGCTGAGTCCAAGCGAAAGATAGACCCAAAGCAAAAGGGTGTATTCATTTCAGCTGGATTCCAGGTGGTTGGAAATTCTGATTCAGGAAAGGAGTGCAGTACCACTACTCCTATCCTACCAAAGGATCAGAAATTAAAGGGAAAGGTTGCTGATGAAGAGAAAAAGAACAAGAAACAGCAATCCTCACATTCCCAAAAGGTTAACAGTGCATGCATAATGTGTGGTCTGCAAAACCACAACGCCAAAGATTGTTACTACAATCCTGCTAGCACACATTATGCAAATAATGTTAAAAAGGAAGGAGTCAGGGAAGGTTTCTCATTTGGACCATATCAAATGGTTCAAGTGATGAAAAAGGGAAAGCTTGTTTCCGAAGCAAGGCTTCTTTCGGAAGAAAATTCTTCTTCCGAAAGGAAAAAGGCTTCGGAAGCTAAGGCTGTAAAGACTCAGAAAAGCAAAAGAGTCCCCTTGAAACCATCCCAGAAGAAGACTGCTTTGGAAGAAAAGGTGTTGAAGGTTTCTTCCGAAAAGGAAGAAGCTTCGGAAGAATGCCAAGCTACAAAAGCTTCAACAAGCTCATCCTCCATGATCAACCAAGGGATGGAATGGAAGATCAAGGAAGATGCTGTAGCCCAAACCTCTTCTTCAAAGACATCCATTGAACCCCCATGCATAAATTTTGGTTCAATTATGTCATTATCATTGGAAGAACCCAAGACCAATAAGGCTTGGGTTTCCAATCAAAACTAATTATCTCACCTTATGTGCAGGGACATCCATAAGACAAGAATAACAACATTTGGATTGTAGATAGTGAATGCTCCAGGCACATGACAGGGAACAGATCTCTCCTTCAACAATTTCAACATTATGATGGAGGTCCTGTCCAGTTTGGAGGTGAGGCCGGAGGATATATTTCTGGCAGAGGAAGTATATACAATGGAAAGTTAAAGGTTGACAAAGTTAATTTTGTCAAACAGCTTGAACACAACTTGTTAAGTGCTTCTCAATTCTGTGATCAAAAGCATCAAATGCTCTTCACAGAACATGAGTGCATTATCCTCAAACCCGGGATGACAATTCCTCAGGAATTGGTGCTTCTTAGATCTCCCAAGAAAGGGGATATGTACAAGCTGGATATGAACAGTGCTTCCCCAATGGGAGAAGTATCATGCTTTCTTTCCAAAGCTGATGGTGATGAGTCAACACTATGGCATAAACAATTGTGTCATGTAAATTTTAAGACAATGAATAAATTGGCTAAAAATAACTTGGTACATGGTTTGCCTAAAAAGGAATTTTTCTGCAAAGATAACTGTGTTGCTTGCCTGAAAGGGAAACAACACAGGGCATCTCATAAATCCAAAGTTGTTAACTCCATCACTACTCCATTACACTTATTGCACATGGATCTATTTCGTCCCACAAGTATAATGAGCATTGGAAGGAAATCATATTGCCTTGTGATTGTTGATGATTTTACTAGATTTACATGGGTATTCTTTTTAAGAACCAAAAATGAAACTGCTGAAACTTTTAAATCTTTTATTCTTAAAATAGAAAATCAAGTTGATCACAAGGTTAAAATAATTAGAAGTGATCAAGGGACTGAGTTTAATAACCTAGTTCTTGACTCATATTGTAACTCAAAAGGGATTGCCAGACAATATAGTGCTCCTAGAACTCCTTAACAAAATGGTGTTGCTGAGAGGAGAAATAGGACATTTATTGAGGCTGCTCGGACTATATTAGCTGATTCAAAGCTACCTCTAACATTCTGGGCAAAGGCAGTCAGCACTGCATGCTATGTGCATAACAGAGTTCTTGTAGTAAAGCCACATGGAAAAACCCCTTATGAGTTATGGAAAAAGAGGCCACCATTCATTGGCTTTCTAAGGTCTTTTGGCAGCAGGTGTACCATACTTAACACAAAAGACAATTTGGCAAAATTTGCTGAAAAGTCAGATGATGCTATCTTTGTTGGGTATTCCTCTTACTCAAAAGCTTATAGGATTTATAATATTAAAAATCAACAATTTGAGGAATCTTCCAACATTGTAGTTAATGAGCACACTCCTTGTGTTAGGGGGAATGGCCCTGATCATATCTTTGATTTAGAATTGTTTCCAAACTATTCTAAACCATCTTGTGAGAATGTTTCAGCTGGAACAGGTGCTCAAAGTGATTCTGATGAAGATCAACTGTTTGAGCTTCTCAGACCTATTCCAAGTTCTCCAAGAGTTGAAACAAATCAAGTTCCCACTATTGAAAGATCTGACAGTATAACCATTTCTAGAGATAGTGGTACTTCAACAAGGGATTCACCTGCTGACTTTCAAATCTCTTCAGGTGACCCTGCACAACACCAGGCTGATGAAAGCACCATCTTGAAGGAACACGCAACTGTTAATGATGCTTCACAACAAAGAAATGATGATGTTTCTCTTTCATTCAATCAGTTCTCATTGAATGAGTTTGAAACAACAGCTGGACCAAGTATTCAAGCTCCTGAGCAAAATATGTCCAATTTGGACTTATCTTTGCAACTGGAGGTGATTCCTAGACTCAGGATTCATAACACTCATCCAGCTAAAAACATCATAGGGGAAGTCTCTGAAGGCGTAAGACAAGAGGACAAACTCACAATGGGAATGTCTGCTTGTACTCATGCTTTTTATCCCAAATGGAACCCAAGAAGGTGGAAGATGCCTTGAAAGATAGTAGCTGGGTTGAATCAATGCAAGAGGAGCTACTTCAATTCAAAAGACAAAAGGTTTGGAACCTATGTCCGCTACCATCTGGTCAAGTACCTATAGGCACTAATTGGGTTTTCAGAAACAAGAGAGATGATAGAGGCTTGATTATCAAGAACAAAGCAAGACTGGTGGTTCAATGATACACTCAAGAGGAAGGAATCGATTATACTGATGTCTTTGCACCTGTTGCAAGACTTGAAACAGTTAGGATCTTCCTTGCTTATGCTGCATCCAAGAATTTCACTGTCTACCAGCTTGATGTCAAGTGTGCCTTTCTATATGGGGATATAGATAGGGAAGTCTATGTATGCCAACCTCCAGGATTTGAAGATCGACAACATCCAAACTATGTGTGCAAGTTGGATAAAGCTCTATATGGGCTGCACCAAGAACCTAGGCTGTGGTATGAGACATTGTCTCAATTTCTTCTGAAGAATGGTTACACTAGAGGTACCATTGATAAGACTCTTTTCATAAGAAAGTCTGGGAAAGAAATCTTGCTCGTCCAAGTCTATGTTGATGATATCATATTTGGTTCCTCAAATGACCAAATGTGTAAAGACTTTGAGACCATTATGAAGAAGAATTTCGAGATGAGTTCCATGGGAAAAATGGACTTTTTCCTTGGAATTCAGGTAAAGAAATTGAAAGAAGGGTTCTTTATCAATCAATCTAAGTATGTCAATGATATCTTAGAACGATTTGATATGAAGGATTGTAAAGCAGCAAAAACACCCATACCCAGAAACCACAATCTCTGCCCTGATTCTGAGGGGGAGGATACTGATCAACATCAGTACAGAGCGATTATTGGTTCTCTGATGTATCTCACAGCAAGTAGACCTGATATCATGTTTGCAACTTGCATTTGTACAAGATATCAGGCTGCTCCAAAGGTGTCTCACCTAATAGCTGCCAAGAGAATTCTTAGATACCTCAAAAGAGCACCTAAATTAGGTCTCTGGTATCCAAGAAATAGTGATTTCAATCTCTATGGTTACTCTGACAGTGATTATGGTGGCTGCAACATCAACAAGAAATCAACATCTGGTGGATGTCAATTTCTTGGTGGAAGGATCATCTCATGGCAATGCAAGAAGCAATCCTGTGTCTCTACATCTACTGCTGAAGCTTAATACATTGCTGCTGCTAGTTGCTGTGCTCAGCTGCTGTGGATTCAAAACCAGATGATAGACTACGGATTCAACTTCATGAGCACTCCTATCCACATTGACAACAACAGTGCTATATCCATTACTGAAAATCTATTGAAGCACTCCAAGACTAAGCACATTGATATCAGGTATCATTTTATTAGAGATATTCATGAGAAAAATCTTATCAAACTGATCAACGTTGACTCAAATGAACAATATGCTGATTTGTTCACCAAATCCTTTGATGAACAAATATTTAAATATCTCATTACAGCCATTGGGATGATAAACATTGATTAGTTATTCTCATTTGAAAACCTTTTAGTGTGTAAAGTCTCATGTCAAAACAATCTAAGCCCTGTTACAAAAGATCTTTTTCTAAATTTTATCTAAGTATGAATTCTTCTGAAGAGAAATTAACCCTTAGAAGATATTTTGCATATCTTCCGAAGCAAATTTCTCCCAGGAATTTTCTTCTCGGAAGAGTGTTAAGTCTCGGAAGAAGCGATTGATTTCATATCATATCTACTTCCGAAGCTTTTAACACACTCCACTTGAAAAGCAACATATACTCTCGGAAGTAATTAATTTACCTTCGGAAGTAAATTTGCCTTCGGAAGAATATTACCTTCAGAAATGCTTTATACTCGGAAGAAAGATTTTACTGTGTAACGAAAATCTTTTGGGCCCCACTCTGTAAAAAGTAAAATTTTGTTAATGATGTCGGATTATTTAAATGGACTAACCTTACCACCCATGTCACATCATCCTCTAAAACCTCACATCGTCTTATCAAAAACCCCCTTTAAACCGCCATTCCACCCATTTAAATACTTCCGGTTAATCACTTACATCCTTTTTACCCAAATAACTGCCCTAAAAGCTTTTCTTCATCTCCAATTTACCTTATTCCGAACTATCTTTCTGTCATCTTCTTCAATGGCACTAAACCCTCAGCACAACCAAGTCGCACTCCTTGATTCTTCAAGGGATGTTGACTTCTCAGACATCATTTCTTTTCTAACCTAATCTTCATACTACACAGCTCTGACTGTAAACCCCACGATTTACTCAAACCAAATGTCTGAATTTTGGGCAAATGGTCGGATTGAAACATTAAATGGGGTTCGTGTTATTCGGTCGAGCATTTGTGGCCAGGAGTTGGTCATATATGAACAGATCATCAGGGAGCATCTTGAGCTTCATGATGAGGGCGCTCCAACAGAATTCCCCAAAACAGATTTGGACAATTCTTATCTCCGAATGGGATATGGTGGAGATGTTAGCAGGTCAACTGTCTACAAATTCAACTTCTCCTACAAATGGAAGTTCCTGCTGCATGTGGTTCTTCACTGCCTGTATAATAAATCTGGGGGATGCGATCAAATCCCATATGAACTTGGGTGCCTAGTTCATGGGTTGGTAAATAGCCTCCGCTTCAACTATTCAAGGTTTGTGCTGACTAACCTAATGGGAAATCTTCAAAGGGACACATTCTTCATGTATCCCAGGTTTCTCCAGCACATAATCAACTATGAGCTGGACCAGGGCAAGCTTGTCTCTGCAGCTGCTCTGATTGCTCCTCAAATGAGGCCGACCATCTTCAAGACTTTGAAGAGAGTGTCCACCAACTTCACCGGAAGAGATACTGCACTTCTTCCAGGTATGATTGAGCCAATGGCTCCTGGTGACATCCCTGTTAACCCCACAGGTGATGAACCCACACCAGTAACTACCCTCACCCTGCCAAATCTACCTTCTCCACCCATTACAATTACCTATCAGAGACGTCACAAACGAACCCTTGTTCAATCTACTCTGATTGAACAAGCTCCTCATGTTCTACCCAAAAAGGCTAGAGTGGAACAAAGGGCTCCCACTCAGCATGAGGTCCAACCATCCTTCACAATTGACCTCAATATGGGTCTTGAGTCTCCTCAGTCTCAGACCCATGAGCCCGAAACCCAAGCTGATAGCCCTCAGGGAGAGTCTCTATACTCCCCTGAGCAGCCAAAAAGGGACAGCCCTATCACAGGCTCAATGCCTCTAGACATTGATCAAAGTCCCGGGTCATTAGATTTCAGTTCCATATCCTTTACTGACCTTTTGACTGGAGCTGGTGAAGAGATTATGTTTCTTAAAGGCAATGAAGTTGATCCACAACACCCTCTCAAGGATCAACAGAGCCTAGAGAGACCCCTTATCTCTAGCCCCCATCAGCAAAGCCTTACTGAGGTGAGTCCCACTGATGTGAAGGGGACTCATGTAGATTTAGCTGCCACTACTGAAGGAGCCTCAATGGATCCTCGGGACAGTGGTAACGGAACTGAGACTGAATCTACGGCAACCATGCCCTTTGATGACTCTGAAAGACACATCAGTGTGCAAGGGAAACCAGGGCGCCAAGAAACCACATCTGGTGGTGAGGATGAACATACCAGGTATGTTACCTCATCTCCCCATGATTCTTCAAAAGAAGATGAGGGAAGAATGAAACTCACCATTCAAGACCTACATTCTAAAGTCTCAAACCTAGAATCTAAGGTTAGGACTTTAGAGGATAGGTCTGCCACTCAACAACTTGAGATTGAAACTCTCAAGGCCAAACTACCTGAGAAACAGATTGAGAGGTCTGTTAGGCATGTACCAATTCATGTCTCCTTGACCTCTTCCTCTAGCTCATCAAGTTCTCAAGATGATGCTACCAAAAAGGGGGAGAGTGTTCAGAGATAAAGTCAAAGACAGGAGGAAACCCAATGTCAAGCTCTCACTTCCTTGAGCTCAAAGTATCCTGTGCAACAAGCTGCAATTTTCCCTAAGCCTCCTCCAGTTGTTTTTCAAGTGGATCAAAGGATGCTCCAAGATCTCAATAAGTTCTTTAACAAGTTCCTATTGGAATCTCTTATAGAACAGCCAAGCCCTGATATGTCTGTGATCTACTTCGGAGCTCAAGAGCTTCAGAGGTTAAATGCACCTTCTACCACTATCGAGGAAGTTGGTCAACCTAAGGTCCAAGTGGAACCTGAGATTAACTTTGAAGGGGAAACAAGGACTGATGGCCCAACAACTAAAACAGTTGGGACAGGAAGTGTATTTTCACAGACTTCCGAAGCACAATTCAAAGCCTCAGAAGAACAATCTCAAACTTCCGAAGCTGAGATTGCTGCTGCAGAAGGACTATTCTCATTATCCGATGATCTAATAGTCACAGATGCAATTCTGGAACTTGCATCTGAGGTTAATAGGGAGGATTTTCTCACCCAACCTTTAGCTCTGACATCAGCATTAACTCCAGCTCGCATCTCTACTACCCAACCTGGATCTTCCATCCAAGAACCCCCAAAGTCTAGTACTTCCGAAGACATCAAAGGAAAGAGGAAGATGACTTCGGAAGAGCTTCAGGAGGAAGAAAGGTTGGAGAAGCTTAAAAGAAAAGGTAGACTTCCAACTGGGAAACTGTTAGCTGCAAGTACCAAAGCAGCTGCAGCCAACCAGGAGGCATTCAACAACCGAAAAAGAGTAGAGGTCATAGATAGACTTGTTGGTCTAGGGGCTGCAACTGAAGATGTACTCCTGCTACCATTAGAGAAGTTAATAGAGATGGAAAAGGCAACCTTGCTGCTAAAACAGCAAAAAGAAGAAGCTGCAAGGTTGGCCTTAGAAGAGGAAAGGGAGAGAAAGGAAAGAGAAGCTGATCTGCAGCTCAGGAGGGAAAGGATAACCTTCCTACTCTCCAGAGGTTTCTCTCAAGAAGAATTGTCTCCACATAACAATGACATGATCTTATGGCTCTTCAACAAAGAGCAAGATCAAATGGAGAAAGAGAGAAAGAGAACTGCAAGGGAAAAGCTGTTGCAAAAAAAGAAGAAGGAAGAGGAAGCAGGACTGACTGCTGCCAAGAAGATAGGTGAGAAGGCATGGATGAAGAGTTATCTCAAGGCTCATGGCTTCTCTAGCAGACAGGTAGCTCCCATGTCAGAAAAGACTCTCCAGCGACATGTCAGTGACATTAAGGTTGACATTCGCGCGGGGAAGAGGAAGGAGATGTATAGAAGTGGACAGGGGATGACCTTCAAAGCAACCACTCAACCCAAACTCCAAACCCAACCTCAACCTGAACCTATACCCTTTTCCTTCCCAATCAAAACCGAACCAACCTCTGAACCATACACCCCTGAACCTACACCATCACACCTACCAACCTCTTCACCTCAACCACCTAAACTACCTATCCTCCAACCCAAAACCTTAGCCAGAACCCAAACACCTCAACCTACCCGTCAACCCATCAAACCATCCCGCCAGCCTTCTAAACATCTCTCAATGGAAGAATTCAAAGCAGTCAAGACAAAGCTCATAAACTGCACAACCCTGAGCGATATCTCCTGTGAGGAGGATTCAGTCAATTTGACTTATGTTGACGGATCCTCAAGTTCCCTCACAAGAGATCAATTTTTTGATCTGCCTAGAGGAACTTTGGACCAAGCTGCAAACCTCCTTGACCTCAATTCAGACATTTTGAATGAGGAAGAAAAGAAGCTAAGGAGAAGGCTGGTGACTCTACTGGATAGTAAGAAAGGAGACAGGGTGCCAAGACAACCTCTTGCACCCAGAAAGAAGATAATCCAGTGGAGGTTCGAAGACTCTTCTCACAACTTTGTTGTTGAAAGAGAGAATGGAGAGCTCAACAGGCTGAGTGCCTCATCTCTGCTACATATGAGCAGGTTTGACATTGTTGAGTTAGAAGAGAAGCCATTCTCCAATCCTTCAAACTCCGATGTAGCTGCCCATATCAGAAATCATCTAGGCAGCCTTCATATGGCCGAGCTTACTGCTAGACGCAAGGTTGAAGAGGAGTTGAAACTGAGAGAGGAGGAGGAAAAGAAAGGATCAGCAACCCAAGGCAAAGCCTTTCTACAAATGGTTGAAGGTCCTGAACTTGAGTCCATAGTTAGATGGGAGTATGACTATAACTCCCGTCAACTAACTCTCTTCAGGGGGACACAACAGAGGGTACATGTCATTCAGAGCGATAGACTGGATCTCCTATCCACCAATGACTTGTACAAGCTTCTCATCACTACTTCAGGGAAGAATAAAGAGACAGACAAATACCTTTTGTCCCTAGTGCTGAAGGCTTTGAGAAGCAGAAATAAGTGAGGTTTTGGTAGCATCAGCCTTGGAGGAGTTTGTTGGATCTAGAAAGGCTGTTGCAACCAAAACCAAGTCACTTAGAAGATTTTGGTACAACAAACAAAGGACTTCCGAAGCTAAGTATGGAACTTCCGAAGGAAGAAGGAGCTCTTCCAAAGACAAAGTGTAAAACACACTTCCGAAGGAAAACTCCAACTTCGAAGACAAAGAACCTACTTCTAAAGATCAAGACTTAAAAAGAAAGATCCGAAGTCAACTTCCGAAGTACAGAAGTCCTCAAAGCCTCGAAAGCATAGAAGCCTCTTCCGAAGTATAAGTGGCTTCGGAAGAACTTGTTCTTCCGAAGCCAATTAACCTTCGGAAGACACTCCTATTATCCAGTGGACATAAGTATGGCCTCTCTGACACTCCGCTGCAAATCTCTGAGATACTGCATGGCGTTTTCTCAAAAGCCATGTAGTTGACCATACTTTAATCCACTGTTTACCTTTTTATGTTAGTACAGTTGCCATCTTTAGTTGGTGACAAAAGATAAGTCATGGACATGTCATGACTACCATATCTTAGATAATACTTTATCTAAGATACCTTAACTTTAGCATTGTAGTATATGCTTTAGTCTTAGGTTTCCAGCTGGTATCAAAGTATATCCGGCTGTAGGATCTAGTATATATAGTTTCTCATTGTAACTCTTGTTTCATGCTTGTAAGAGTCTTGTAATATCTTGAGTTGAGAAGTAATATATACAAGTACCTTGAAAAATATATTTCTGCTTCTTCCTTTGCTACTTATTATATTATTATCAACTCTTGTAAAAGACATTACTTCATCTAATTTGAGTGTTTCTAAGTGAGTTTGAGAGAAATACAAGTGTTTAAGTGACAAACCCGATCCTGCAGGTACTATAGATGGAACTCTCTTCATCAAAGGAAAGGGAAATGACTTATTGCTAGTTCAAGTGTATGTAGATGACATCATCTTTGGTTCAACTAATCCAAAGCTCTGCAAAGACTTTGAGAAGCTGATGAAAGACAGATTTGAAATGAGTGCAATGGGAGAACTCAATTTCTTTCTGGGAATTCAAGTGAAGCAAGTTGAAGATGGCATTTTCATAAGTCAGTCAAAATATGTTCAGGACATACTCAAGAGGTTCAACATGACTTATTGTAAGATTGCTAAGACATCCATAGCCAGAAACCACTCCCTTGGACCTGATCTTGAGGGGGAGTGTGTAGATGAACATTTATACAGGGCTATGATTGGGTCTCTTATGTATCTTACAGCTAGCAGGCCTGATATCTTGTTTGCTACATGTATTTGTGCAAGATATCAAGCCAACCCTAAGATGTCTCACCTCATTACTGTCAAAAGGATTTTTAGATACCTCAAAGGTGCTTCAACACTTGGTTTATGGTATCCAAAGAATCCTGACTTCAATCTGTATGCTTTTACAGATAGTGATTATGGTGGTTGCAACATGACTGCAAAGTCTACATCTGGGGGATGTCAATTTCTTGGTGGAAGGGTTGTCTCATGGCAATGCAAGAAACAATCATGTGTGTCTGCATCAACTGCTGAGGCTGAATACATTGTTGCTGCAAGTTGCTATGCACAAGTGCTTTGGATTCAGAATCAGATGCTAGACTATGGATTCAACTTCCGAAGATAATTTACCTTCGGAAGCTTTTCGAATTCCAAGAAAACTACTTTTTGAGCAAAAGTAAGCTTTTCGAATTCCGAAGATAATTTATCCTCTTTCATTAACTTTGGTTCAAATCCCTTTTCACATAAATACCCAACGGTTCCCCCTCTTCCTCACTATCTTCTTCAATTCTACTATTCCTCAAACCTAATTCCCAAAACCGCCTTTGCTTTTTACCTTTCTTCAACCTTAAGCTTCTCAAATGGCCAACCTTAACCGCAGAAACAACCCAGATTTCTCCATGCAACTTCACAAGCAACACAACCAGGTTGCTCTATTAAGCTCTGAGAAAGATGAAAGTTTCTCAGAGATTTACCAATTCTTAACTCTATCAAATTACTTCACCTCCCTAACCATTGATCCTACTCTGTATGAGGATCATCTGCTTGAATTTTGGAAGACCTACCAAGAGGTCATCATGGATGGGGAGAAGGCACTGTCTGCCACAGTGCAAGGGAGGACAATCTTCAGGAAAGGGAAAGGGAAGGTCTCACCCCAGAGGAAATACCTACTCCATGTGGTTATCCACAGCTTTTCAAACAAACATGGAGGGTGGGACCAGATTCCTGAGGATCTCTCCTTCATAGTGCATGGAATGGTTCAAGGGGTCAAGTTCAGGTACTCTCAATTTGTCAATACCAATTTACTTGCTAACTTGGACTCCTTAGAGTATTATATGTTTCCTAGATATGTTCAACACATTCTCAACTGTGAACTAGGCTCACAGTTGAGGGAAACAGATAATATTCTTAAATTGGGACAAATGAAGCCCGACATCTTTAAAATCATGAAGAAGCCAACTGTAGGCTTCTCAGGGGTAGAAACAGCCCTTGTCCCCAAAATGTTAGAGCTCATTGCTCAAGGTGACAACCTAGCAACACAAGCTAGTGTTGAACCCACACCTTCTACCTCTCTACCATTAAAAAGGCCTAAAGTAACCCTCACCTACCAACGAAAATCCAAACGAACCCCTGCTCAAGCTATTGAGTCTGTGCAGGTCCCCATATACTCACCTTTACAGGAGGAAGTGGACACTAGAGCTCCCACTTCCCCTGAGGAGCAAACCACTCCCATCTCTTCAACTATCAGGGCTGAGGTTTCTCATGCTCACCCTGATGAGCTCACAAGCCCAACAGCCTTAAGCCTTCACTCTGAATCTCACCACTCAAGTGAACAACCTTCAGGGGACAGTTACCATCCCCAGCCTTTAGATCTAAATCAACCCATTCCCAACCTATCCTTCTATACTGATGAAGACTTAGGATTCAGTGAGTACCATGAGTCTCTCTTCTCTTCCCTTACTCAAAGAGAGATGAGTACTCCTGAGTCTCCTCAGTCTAGCCCACATCAGTCACCTATAACTGAGGTGGACACTTTTGAACATGTTCAGGATGTCCATATGGAAGAGGCTCTCACTTCTGCAAGTGATTACATCATTAAGACCTCAACCATGGCAACTCAGCCCACTGACATCTCAACTGAGATTGCCAGTGAGCAGAGGAAAACCAGCAGCCAAGAACCTCAAGCTGGTGGTGAGAGAGAGGACTTTGGTCCAATCATCTCATCCCCCAATGATTCTTTTAATGAAGAAGAGGGCAATCTGAGACTAATGCTGCACAAATTGTCTAAAACATGCACTTACCTAGTCTCAAAGGTCAGACATCTTGAATCTCAGGTGACTACCTTACACAACAGGGTCAATGATCAGCAACTTGAGATTTCATATCTTAAGGAAAAACTAGCTGGGAGACCTTTAAGAAGAGCTCAACCATGAACACAAGAACCTGTGGATGTAATTGATTTATCCTCCAGCTCACCTATGCAAGTGGGTGATGCTACCAAAAAGGAGGAGAAAGTCATTGCAGCCACAGAACCTGGGAGTTCTTCACAGAGAATGGACATAGAGGACTCACCATCCTCACTTGCAATTGTGCATTCTCAACAACTTCCTCAAGTTCACATTAATGTGGACTCTATAGACTCTATCATCAGGAGTCGCTCTAAGGAATGTATACCAAGGGATGTGTCATCCCCACCTCAAGGAACTTCAAACTACATCATAAGGTGGAGGTATGATGCTGATAGAAGACCCTTATGTTGGATTCTATGTGCCCAAGACACTTAGAATATTGATGTGGTTAGTACGTTATGATCCAAGTCGGGTTATACCCAATAACAAGCTTGGCAAACACCAATTTATATTTAATTGATGATATGATCATGCAATTAAATATTTACACCAATTTAGAAAATGGGTTTTCTAAATAAATTGCATATGAGATGGAACAAATTGTTAGGATAATTTGTTGATGAGGTTACTGTTATTCTTGTTACTTTAATTAAAATTGTTTAATTAAAGAGCACATATGTCACATTTTTAAATTTGGTCTAGAAAGTAACCTTTTATTATGTGACATATGACAAGTAACAATGTGTAATGTGTTATAAATTTTAAGAGGGAAATGGGTTTTGAATTTTTTTGGTCTTGGCCGCCCCTTGCTTGGGATTGGACCAATTTTCCTCTTGAAAATTGACAACACTTTAATACATACACACACTCAATGCTCTCCATCATTCATTCATGCAATTTTACCAAAACACAATCTCTCTCTCTCTCTCTCTAATCCTTACGGATTTTCAGCAGAAAAAAGAGGTTTCATTTGGTCTTTTGGTGGTGTTATTCTTCCTAACTAGAAGGTGGGTTGCATACAAGCTTGGGTATACTAGCTTGAGGATCTCTACATTGAGTTCTTGGTCGATTCAAGCATCCAAAACCTATCATCTCAAGTCGATTTTGCTGCTGAAAAGGTAGATATCACAGCTTGTTCAAGCTGTGATTTTATGCACGTTTTGTAGGTTCATAGCTTGTTCCATTCATATATTTAAGATCCTATTGATTTGGGTTTTGTTTTCCATCTTAAAACCACACTTAGAACACGAAAATTTCAGATTATAAACTTGTTATAATCCTATACCTCCGCTGCGTTTTCTGAAAAGTTTAAAAGGTTAAACTATGTTCTTGTGTTCTAACAAACCCTTCAATGGCATCAAGAGCCGGTTATATGGATGGCTTGCTTGATTCATCTTTTGAAATTGGTTTTAAAAGATGATATTAGACATGTTATAGGCTGGTTTTGGGCTGAAATATTATGTCTTATTGAAATCCCCAACTTTCAAGGTTACATCACACATGCTTGTGATTAAACCTTGAAAGATATATATGTTGATTGTTTGGACAATATTTAAAACCAAAATTTCAGTTTATGTTGGCTGAAATTTGAAGGTTTTAAGTGGGGATTAATGATATATTTTGATGATTTGATCATTGGTTGTTAAAGTGCATAACCTAGCTTGTGGCCTTGTGTTGTTTGGATGATTCAAGTGGTTGTTTTATTCATTCAATTTGGTTGTAATATTTGTGTTTATTCATTTGGGTTGTAATTATTCATTCATTTGGTTATGTAATAATAGATTAGGTTCATTTCCTTTACTAGAAAAATGTATTAGGATACAATTTTGTAAAAGGAAGATGTACAAGATCAAGACCCAAAGATGGACACAAAGACACAAGAAACATGGAGCATTTGGATGCGGTTTCTAGTGGGAGGTTCTTGGAACCTTTATGATATGTTTGACCCTTAGAAAGACCAAAGACAACACTTGTGATGGCAAACAAGTGTTGTCAACATAAGGGCTATGGTTATGCACATATGATTGTTAATGCTTATGCTTGGTTGATTGTTTGTTGTCTTGATTGTTTGGTTGATATTTGGATATTCAAAGCAAACTAATTAACAAACTTAACAAGCTGAAAATTGATGGTTCTTAAAGGTTAATAAAAGGTTATTAAAATTATTTAATGATTTTAAGGATTAAAATAGGTTTTAATCAAAGAACCATAAGGTACCTTGTATTTGAAAGCATGCAAATACAAGTACATAGAGTTTTCTAAACTTGTATTTTGAAACCTCTAAAACCTTTTTTCCAAAACAAGATCAACACCGTCCTTTTACACAACACTTGAGTCACTTGGGAACTCTTAGTGGGATAAAGGTCACCTAACCATTTTGAGGGAACTTGTGACTTGAGGTGAGAATGCCTTATTTGTGGGATAAAGGTCACCTAACCACTTGTTTTGGCAAACTCACACGTGGGTGTAAGTAGGGTGTCTTGATTTGCAAATCATGTCAAATGGATCACCTACGATGTGGTTTCCAAATGGTGTTGATGGGATTAACATGCCGACTTTACATATGATGTTTTAAGTCGATCCCATATTTCTAGAAGTTGCAAATGGTTGCAATCGTCAAACGTTGACCACCTTATTAATTTAAAACGTGGGATAAAGGTCACCTAACCACAATTTAAATGTAATGTTGGGTTCTAGATTTTAATATAAAATTGTCCTTAAAAGGCATTAAATATTAAAATTAGCAATATCGAAAATACTAAAATTGATCTTTGTTAAATTTTGTAGATGGCCACCAATAATGAAAATCACGATAACTCGTCCGCGTCAAACCAGTCACTACGAGCGATCCTCCAAAAGGAACGTCTAAATCATAACAACTTCATCGATTGGTATCGAAACTTGAGAATTGTTCTCAAGCAAGAGAGAAGATCGTATGTTTTAGACGACCCTATCCCCGATCAACCTAGCGAGGATGATCAGGAGGCCTTCAACGATTGGTTGAAGTACACTGAGGACTCCGTCCAAGTGTCTTGTCTCATGCTAGCGAGCATGACTCCGGATCTCCAAAAGGAGTATGAACATCACGGAGCTTATGACATGATAACCCAGCTGAAGGAAACGTTCCAACAGCAAGCGAGGGTTGAGCGCTTCGAAACGGTTCGAGCACTCCATGCATGTCGTATGGACGACAACCAATCTGTTTCATCTTATGTACTTAAGATGAAAAGTCATATTGACCGCCTCGAGAGGCTAAACTGCCCCGTCTCGAAGGAGTTGGCCACGGATTTGATCCTAAATGGCCTAACCAAGAAGTTCGAGACATTCGTGTTGAACTACAACATGAATGCTTGGGACAAAAGCATTGGTGAGCTTCACTCAATGCTGAAAACGGCCGAGGCGGCCATGGGTAAAAGGGTTTTACCCGTTCTCACCATCAATGAAGGTGGGAACAAGAAAAGGCCTTATCCCGCACCCAAGGCAAAGGTTGCCAAGGGTAAGGGACCCGTTTGGGGAAAAGGGAAAGGGGTGGTAAGGGTACCACCCAAACCACAAGAGAAAAAGCAAAAGGTTGCTACTAACGACCCATGCTTCAAGTGTGGGGAGATAGGACATTGGGCAAGGAATTGTCCTGTCCATCTCCAAGAGTTGAAAGCAAAGAGGGATGCCGGGCAGACCTCAGGTACAATATACATGATCCATATTGATTTAAACATGATATCCTCTAACACATGGGTATTAGATACCGGATGTGGAACTCACATTTGCAATTTGTTGCAGGGGTTCAAAAGAAGTAGTGACTTCAAGAAAGGGGATGTAAGCCTCTACATGGGCAATGGGGCTAAAGTTCAAGTTGAAGCCCGTGGTGACTACATCTTGAAACTTCCAAATGGTTTGGAAGTGATTTTGAACAATGTTTTGTATGCTCCTAGTTTGACTAGGAATATTATCTCTGTAGCCCTGTTAAAACAATTTGGATATGTATTATCCTTTATTGAAAATGATATTCATGTTTCTTTAAATGGTATGTTCTATTTTAAAGCTATTCCCATTAATGGTATTTATGAATTGGTTCATGAAAATACTTTAAATAGCTCATTGTACCAAACTAACACCAAGAAACTCAAGTTGGACTTGAGTGATACCTATCTTTGGCATTGTCGTCTTGGCCATATAAACAAGAAACGTTTACAAACACTTCAAAAGAATGGTCTTTTAAAAACAAATGAATGTGATTCATTTGATGTTTGTGAATCTTGTTTACAAGGAAAGATGACTAAGGCACCCTTTAGTGGAACTAATGAAAGGGCAAAAGATTTATTAGGAATCATACATTCGGATGTATGTGGTCCTTTTAAGCCAATGACTAGGAATGGTGAAAGATACTTCATTACCTTTACCGACGATTATAGTCGCTATGGGTATGTGTACTTATTAAGGCACAAAGATGAAGCTTTTGAAATGTTCAAAATCTTCAAGAATGAAGTTGAAAATCAACTCAACAAGTCAATTAAAGTTCTCCGTACCGATAGAGGAGGTGAATACCTAAGTGATGTTTTTCAAGATCATCTTAGGAGTTGTGGGATTGTCTCACAACTCACTCCACCTGGAACACCACAACATAATGGTGTGTCTGAGAGGAGGAATCGAACCTTATTGGATATGGTTCGATCTATGATGGCTAGAAGCTCATTACCTCTATCATTTTGGGGTTTCGCTTTGCTCTCCGCGGCCCGTATTCTAAATATGGCCCCAACCAAAAAGGTGGAAAGGACACCTTTTGAGATATGGCATGGAAGGGTTCCATCCCTATCATACTTAAGGGTCTGGGGTTGTGAGGCTTATGTTAAGACTCCCACCCCAAACAAATTGGAAGTCCGATCCACCAAGTGTATCTTTATTGGATATCCTAGAGATTCTATGGGATATTATTTCTATGATCCACTGGAACAAAAGGTGTTTGTTGCCAGAAAGGGTGAGTTCTTAGAAGCAAAGTTCCTTATGGAAGGAACTAGCAGTAGAACAGTGGATCTTGAGGAGGATCAAGAACCACAACCCGATGCACGTTTGGTTGAAACTAGCACTCAACATGGGGATGTTGAGGATGATCAAATGGTTGATCAATACACGCAAAACGTTCGCAGAAGTGGTAGAACTAGTAATCCACCTGAAAGATACGGATTTTTCATGGATGGATGCTATGTGGTAGATTCAAATGAACCAACCACATACCATGATGCAGTGTCCAATTTGGATTGTGACAAATGGCTTGAGGCCATGAACGTTGAGATGCAATCCATGTATGACAATCAAGTTTGGGAACTTGTTGTACCACCTCTTAATTCCAAGGTAGTTGGAAGTAAGTGGGTTTTCAAGAAGAAAACCGATATGCATGGAAACTTGGATACTTATAAAGCTAGACTTGTAGCAAAGGGTTTCACTCAAACTCAAGGGGTTGATTATGATGAAACCTTCTCACCTGTTGCGATGCTAAAGTCTATAAGGATATTGTTTGCCATAGCTGCTCATTATGATTATGAGATTTGGCAAATGGATGTCAAAACCGCTTTCCTAAATGGATATCTTGAGGAAGATGTCTATATGGTTCAGCCTGAAGGTTTTGTTGATCCAAAACATCCTAACAAAGTATGCAAGTTAAAGAAATCAATCTATGGATTGAAACAAGCATCGAGAAGCTGGAATCATCGTTTTGATGAGGAGGTCAAGAAATTTGGCTTCATCAAAAACGCTGATGAGGCTTGTGTGTATAAGAAGGCTAGTGGGAGCATAATAACTTTCCTAGTATTGTATGTTGATGACATACTACTATTTGGAAATGACATTCCAACCTTGGAAGGTGTAAAAACCTGGCTTGGAAATTGTTTTTCCATCAAGGATCTTGGTGAAGCCGCCTATATTCTGGGAATAAAGATCTATAGGGATAGATCAAGGCGGTTGATTGGTTTGAATCAAAGTGCATACATTGATAAAGTCTTGAAAAGGTTCAAGATGGAGAACTCTAAGAAAGGTACCGTACCTATTCAAAGAGGAACGATATTGAGTACGACTCAATGTCCAAGCTCAAAGGATGAGCAAGATAAAATGAAGGCAATCCCATATGCATCTGCTATTGGATCCATCATGTATGCAATGATATGCACTCGACCGGACGTGTCATGCGCTTTGAGCATGACAAGCCGTTACCAGCAAAATCCTGGAAACAGTCATTGGATGGCTGTTAAGAACATACTTAAGTACCTAAGGAGGACAAGAGATATGTTCCTGATCTATGGATCTGGTGACGAGGAGCTCGTTGTAAAAGGTTACACGGATGCAAGTTTCCAAACCGATCGTGACGATTCACGATCACAATCGGGATACATTTTCATTCTGAATGGAGGAGCTGTCTCTTGGAAGAGCTCCAAGCAGGATGTGGTGGCTCTATCGACTACAGAATCAGAATACGTTGCCGCCTCATTGGCAGCTCAAGAAGCTGCATGGTTGAAGAAATTCATTGCCGATCTAGGGGTAATCCCTTCCATTCAGGACCCCCTAGAGATCTTTTGTGATAACAAGGGTGCGATTGCACAAATCAAGGAACCCCGTGCTCATCAAAAGACTAGGCACATTGAGCGGAGATTCAACTACATACGAGATGAAGTTGAAAAGGTAAAGATATGTATTCGCAAAGTTCACACGGATCAAAACATTACGGATCCTCTCACGAAGCTCCTTGAAAAGGCAAAGCATGAATGTCATACTTGTGCCATGGGACTTCGATATTCTAGTGATTGGATTTGATCTGTACATTTTGTATTTGGATATGTGGAACTCTTTATTATTTGAATAAAATTATTTGGTTATAATGTTTCAATTAATGTTCCAATTTAGCATGTTTAATCCATGAGTAAATTGTTTACTCTAAAATGTCCGTAGTCGCTCATACTTGTGGGAACGAGTGTGAAAGTAAGATTATTATGAACTTGGATTGGTTGATATTCATAAGGATGAATATAGAGCAATGGGTTGCTACCAAGGTTCATAGATATTTGTGGGATACAAATATTGGACTAACCCGCATCTCAAATTTTACTACATGGAATCTTATTGATTGATCATAAGTAATTTTGAGTAAAGGCGAATATCATTTGGTATCCTCAGACCTGAGACACATATTGGGTTTTGATATTCACCATTACACCTTGAGCCTATTCTTCACTGTCCTGAAATAGTGGACAGTACATAAGGATATGTTCAGGTATAACACGAGGTGTTTGTGAGAAACGTATGTAGTCAAGATGGAATTTGTTCCTCTTATTCGTTGAGAGTTAGATGTCTAAGGCCTGATTAAGTTAAATCAACAAGGAATGATCATTCTGTGTCCTTGGATTTAACATGACATCTGTAACAAAAGGATAGATGATTGATTCACCTAAATCATTTCAAGTAGGGTACTTGAAAGGGATGATGTTATTGAATGGCTACAAGTCATGCGTATTAAGGGTAGTGAACCGTTGTTAGGCGGTATTTACTGCTTGCATCAATCTTCTATGAATCTTGGGCAAGTGGGAGATTGTTGGATTCTATGTGCCCAAGACACTTAGAATATTGATGTGGTTAGTACGTTATGATCCAAGTCGGGTTATACCCAATAACAAGCTTGGCAAACACCAATTTATATTTAATTGATGATATGATCATGCAATTAAATATTTACACCAATTTAGAAAATGGGTTTTCTAAATAAATTGCATATGAGATGGAACAAATTGTTAGGATAATTTGTTGATGAGGTTACTGTTATTCTTGTTACTTTAATTAAAATTGTTTAATTAAAGAGCACATATGTCACATTTTTAAATTTGGTCTAGAAAGTAACCTTTTATTATGTGACATATGACAAGTAACAATGTGTAATGTGTTATAAATTTAAGAGGGAAATGGGTTTTGAATTTTTTTGGTCTTGGCCGCCCCTTGCTTGGGATTGGACCAATTTTCCTCTCGAAAATTGACAACACTTTAATACATACACACACTCAATGCTCTCCATCATTCATTCATGCAATTTTACCAAAACACAATCTCTCTCTCTCTCTCTAATCCTTACGGATTTTCAGCAGAAAAAAGAGGTTTCATTTGGTCTTTTGGTGGTGTTATTCTTCCTAACTAGAAGGTGGGGTTGCATACAAGCTTGGGTATACTAGCTTGAGGATCTCTACATTGAGTTCTTGGTCGATTCAAGCATCCAAAACCTATCATCTCAAGTCGATTTTGCTGCTGAAAAGGTAGATATCACAGCTTGTTCAAGCTGTGATTTTATGCACGTTTTGTAGGTTCATAGCTTGTTCCATTCATATATTTAAGATCCTATTGATTTGGGTTTTGTTTTCCATCTTAAAACCACACTTAGAACACGAAAATTTCAGATTATAAACTTGTTATAATCCTATACCTCCGCTGCGTTTTCTGAAAAGTTTAAAAGGTTAAACTATGTTCTTGTGTTCTAACAAACCCTTCACCTTATTCTTCACAGAGTTCAAGGACAACAAGAAGTATTTAACTTTCAAAATTTGAACTTCTATGAAGGTCTGGATCTAGTCAGTATGCCACTTGTCAGCCCAAGCAACTCAAGACAAGCTGACAGATTGGCTCAAAGGATCCAAGACAGGATCACTGCAGAGTTTAGCTTAAGAAGGAGACTTAGGCAATCAGGTAATGCCATCGGTCAACTGGATGTTGAGGTTGACCCTAAGATTAGTTTCATAGGGGAAACCTTGACTGAAGGCCTAGTGGCAGAACCTGAGACCCCTGTCTCATCATCATCAACTTCTGCAGAGATCCATATTTCCTCTGAGACACCTGCTGGTGAAGGTGTTTCTCAGCCTCTCTCTGGCCAGAGAATGGATGCTACACCAAGCAATGAAGGCCAAACCTCTATCCACCCTGAGTCACAAAGGTCTGTGGGTGAGAAAGGGAAAAGGATTTTGACTCCTGAGGAAATTGAGGAGGAAGAGAGAGAGAGAAAGAGGAAGCTAAGGGGAGAAAGTTCCTCTGGGTCTTCAGGTTTTATGCAAGCTGCAATCAGGGTTGCCCCCAGACCAAATACTAAAGATGATGAGTTGAAGGCAGTTAGGATTACTTACCTGCAGACCAGGAACTATGACATTGATGAAATCATTTCTCTCCCCTTAGAACAACTAAATGAACTGGCTGACATGGAAGTGTCAAGAGAGATAAAAGAAAAAGAGGATGCAAGGTTACTTCTCCATTTCAAAAAGGGGAAGAGACAGAAAAGACTCTACAAGCATGCTCCTACTCTCTCCCCAGTTCAAGAAAGCCATGTACAAGAAGATGTGGTTCAACAAGAACCTTAGGTAGACAAAGAAGAAGATAGGATCAAAATGATCAACTACCTAAGTGCCACAGGCTTCTATCAGGCAGATGCACTTCTTCCCTTGTCCTATGACTTTGTTGAGTTTGAGTACTTAAAACAACTTGAGCTTGAGTTAGTCAAGGAGAGAAAGACAACTAAGAAGAAGCTAAGGGAAGAAGCTGCAAAGTCAAGAGCCATCATCCAAAAGAGTATGAAGAAATCTGCTGACAGACAAAGGATGATGAGCTTCTTGAAGCTGTATGGATTCTTCGGAAGGAGACTTGGCCCTATGTCTCTATCCACAATGGATGAGCATATAAGGGTAATGAAGCAGAAGATCAAGAGTGGAGAACTGATTGACTTACACTCTCTTCCAAGTCAAGTCCCACCTGAAGTGAAGGTTAAGGTTGAACAACCTGAGACAACACAACCTGGACCTCCTGTTGAGCCTCAGCAAGGCTTATCTTCTGATCCACAGCTGGGTCAAACTCCCTCTCCTTCTGAACCTTTGAGGGAGGAACACCCAACTGAGAAAGACAAGGATGATCAACAAGGTGCTGCAGACCAGTCTAAGAAGAAGAAGCCTGAATCATCTACCTCGACACCTCAGGTTGAGTCAGATCAACCTGAGGAAGTGCATGAAGAGGCAGCCCAATCAACTCCAATACAAGTGGCTCCTCTTGTAGCTGAGACACCCATCTTATCCTGGACCTTCTCTACTAATCCAGAAAGATGGCATGTAATTAGAGATCAAGGTGTTGAGAATGTCTATACATGGCAAGACATAATCAACTTGCCTCTATATGATCCCTTTGAAATGAGAAGATACTATGAAAGTCTGAATGATCCTGACAATCTAATGAAGAAGGGTATGGTCATGATTATGGTGAAAACTACTAACATCTGAAGATCTTCTAAATGTTTTGGTAGCATCAGCCTAGGGGGAGTTTGTAAGGATTCCTTTAAGTCTGATGCAAACCAAAACATCCAAAGTCTCTCTTCAAGCAATGCACTAAAGAACTGAAATAGAATTGCTTCGGAAGTTTTACACCATGCACTAGAAATATTCTAAGTGTAAAATCTTCCGAAGCCAAGACCAATATATTCCGAAGCCAAATATGAAGTCTTCCGAAGCCTCAGAGACAAAGTCTTCGAAGCTTCATCCTATGAAGACAGATTTCTTTCGAAGACTTTTAGTAACATGCTTTATCTGATGTACTGTTCCATAAAGCTGGACACCTTTCCGCTGCATCTCTGTAAAGTCACCAACTTACATGATTTAATGAAAAGGTCCATGCTTTTGGTAACTGTACATTGAGGTCTTGAGTCTGTAACTTTCTACTTTATGTACTTTATCCTTTTTGTAATAGATAAGGATGTGAGCTATGGCATGTCATAGTCACAAGGTCAAAAGGCAGATATGCCTTATGATTCTACAATTGATTTTGTTTGTGTCTAGTCAATTGTATCCAGCTGGCTTTCAAAGTATAGCCGGCTGTAAGTTGTAGTATAAGTATTCCATGTTCTACTATATTTTTTTATGCTTTGTAACACTTGTAATAGAACTTGAGAAAGCAATATACTGCATCCTTGAAACCCAAATCTCTTGTTCTGTCTCTTTATTATTACTTGTGTTCTTTGTATCATTATTGTGGTTAATCCAGTTTTCTGTTTGATCAAGTTTGGTTAATCTCCTCTTTGTGCTGTTGTGTTGTAATTGTTAAGCCCTTCACTGGTCCTGCAATATATATATATATATATATATATATATATATATATATATATATATATATATATATATATATATATATATATATATATATATATATATATATATATATATATATTATATATATATATATATATATATGTAAGGCCTCGTTCCCGGGACGCCTAAGGTTGGTCATTCATCGCACATAAAACACATAATTACATTTGCCTCATGAAAATATTGCGGCGGAAACATTCAAAAATGACATCTCATTTCATTATACAAACTTTTGCCAAATAATACATCATTATCCGATTACAAAATACATATTTGCATTACATCACAAAAGCATTATAAATGGATACCATCCCAAAAGAGCCGAGTAGCCTTGCAGTGCCATCCTCAGCAATCATTACCTGCCAACTAGAAAACATATAAAAAGTCAGCGTTCCTGAGTGAGTTCTAGTTTTATAATAAAACATACTTTACTTTCATTAAAAACTATTCCTCTTCTCATGTGATCATTCATCATACGTATACACAGATAATGTCATTATTATCTTTCATTACATTCGTTATCTTTTGTTCTTTTCATACGTTCATTCTTCTGAGTCTGTTACGACGACAGAGTCGCTCACTTCAATAGCAATCGCAACGATTGCACGCTATCCGAGTCTGTTGCAACCATGGGGTTGCTCACCTCATTGCCAATCTCAACGATAGCATGCTATCCGAGTCTCTTGCAACACCAAGGTTGCTCACCTTATGGCAACATCAACGATAGCACGTTATTCGAGTCTAACAACAAGGTGGCTCACCTCATGGGCAATCTCAACGATTGCACGCTATCCGAGTCTCTTGCAACACAGAGTTGCTCACCTCATATATGTGCTTGCAAGCCTTTCATTCGTTCATTCATCATTCATTAATGCATGCATTATTACTTCATGTTTCTCTTTCGTTATCTTTCACTTTACGTTACGTAATACTTCATTCATTCATTAACATGACACGTAAAGCCACAATAAAGATAAAGATACATCATAATAAGGAACATATCATACACAGACATCATCATCATACAGGGCAACAAAATACATATATAACATGCATAAACATGCAACATCATCATCATCGTGCCCAACATACTCTCGAAGGTCATAACAGTCATCTTACATGCTCTTACGGGGACCTTTACATCAAAACTTACATCTGCACTTTCCCCCTAAAGTCAAAAGTCGAACTACAATTTCTTTCGGGTGCAACAGCCCTGTTCGGGCGTATGGACACCCTTTAGTCGCATGGCCTCCACGCGTCTGATTATCATGCGGTTGGACTCATGCGGATGAACATCTATGCGAATGAAAACCCAGTCGTGCGTATGAACCTCACGAAGATGTAACTAATGCGAATGAGCACCTATGCGACTGACCTCATGCGAATGGACTCATGCGACTAAGCACCTATGCGACTGGACCCTCAGTCGTATGACTCCCCATGCGACTGGACTCCCAATCATGCGAATGAAACCTTAGTCGTGCAAATGAACTCTCAATCGTGCGAATGAACCTCAATCGCCTCTCAATCGGCCGTATGGCCTCCATTCGGTCGCATAGCCCTAGCTGATGCAGAATGGAGTTCATCCCGAACCCAATCTGCCATTTTCGGCCTCCAAGCTCATCCAAACCCATTCTAAGCCTAAATCAACCATCTTAGACCTTAGGAATGCATACCACAACACCATACAAGCACACCCAAGCCCGGAAACATACCCTAAACGCATCACACGCAACACACCCAAATGAGTCATAAAGACACACATATAAAAATGGGTTTATGATGCTTTCCAGCCCCAAAATCGGTTGAAAACAAGTAAAAGTGGGGTCCTAGAACTCACACAAACGAGCACAACGACAAGGGCTTCGATTTGACTCGCTACTCGACGATTTTGGCCACCCCCGAATCAACCCGAACTGACACTTTTCTCTTTTCTTCTTCTTTCCCTTTCTTTCCTCTCTCTTTCTCTCTTCTTGGCTGATTTGTGAGTGTGGGGGAGAGGGTAAGGGCTGCCCTCTCCCTTATATACTCCCACTCACCCGACTTTCTTTTCTTGGCGAGTTTGGTCCCCCGACTTTGGACTTTATTTCCTTTTTCTTCCTTCTTCGGCTTCAAAATAATAAATAACCGGGTGTTACAAGTCCACCCCCTTAAATAGGTTTCATCCCCAAAACCTGTTATTCTTCAAACAAACATGGATAATGCTACCTCATCTCTTCCTCAGTCTCCCACGTTGACTCGGATCCCTTCCTGTGCTTCCACTGTACACGCACAAGAGGAACCACTTTATTTCTCAGTCTTTTCTCTTTTCTATCGATGATTGCCACTGGTTGCTCCACGTAATTGAGCCTTTCGTCTACTTCGATATCTTCCAATGGAACAATCATATCTTCATCTTCCAAGCACTTCCTTAGATGAGATACATGGAATGTCGAGTGAATTCCACTTAACTCATCCGGTAACTCTAGTCTATAGGCCACCTCTCCTATTCGAGCGATGATTCGGAAAGGGCCTATATATCTTGGGCTCAACTTACCCTGCTTTCGAAAGCGGATGATACCCTTCCAAGGTGAGACCTTCAACATAACCCGGTCACCCACCTGGAACTCAATCGGCCTGCGTCGTTTATCAGCATACGACTTCTGTCTATCTTTGGCTGCCTTCATGAAGGCTTTAATCTTCTCAAGCTTCTCAGTCGTAGCCTCGATTACCTAGACGCTCCCCAATTCCTTCTGACCAATGTCACCCCAACAAACGGGTTTCTGCATCTCCTACCGTATAGCATCTCATATGGTGGCATACCAATGCTGGCATGATAGCTGTTGTTGTATGAGAATTTGGATAACGTTAGATGGTCATCCCAACTTCCCCCAAAATCAATCACACATGCCCGAAGCATGTCTTCCAATGTCTGAATGGTCCTTTCTGATTGACCATCAGTCTGGGGATAATAAGCCGTGCTAATATGTAACCTCGTCCCTATAGCGTCGTGGAATTTCTTCCAAAATTTAGATGTAAACCGGGTGTCACGGTCAGACACAATAAACACCGGCACACCATGATGAGTTACAATTTCCCGGATGAACAAATCAGCCAACCTCTCAGATGAATATGTCTCCCGGATCGGTAGGAAGTGAGCACTCTTCGTCAAACGGTCAACTATCACCCATATAGCATCGTACCCTTTCGGGGTACGCGGCAGCTTCGTAATGAAATCCATGGTGATGTGCTCCCACTTCCATTACGGTATATCCAAAGGTTGGATCTTCCCATACGGCTTTTGATGCTCGGCCTTCACCTGTAAGCAAGTAAGGCACTTACCCACATACTCCACCACATCGCGCTTCATACCCGGCCACCTATAATCCTTCGTCATATCTTGGTACATTTTAGTGGCACCTGGGTGAATGGAGTATCGAGTCTTGTGAGCTTCATCCATTATCTTCACCCGTAGATCCCCAAAACGAGGAATCCACACGTGACCGAATCGGGTTCTAACACCGAGTGTGTTTTCACCCAATTCCCCAACCAGACCTCTCATCCTTTCAGAGTTAAAATGATCTTCTTTCAGTGCCTCATCCTGAAACTCTTTGAGTTGCTTCATTACATCAGAGGTCATGATCAGTTGATATGCTTTCACCCGAATCGGCTCGGGTCTCTCCTTCCGGCTAAGGGCATTAGCCACCACATTGGCCTTGCCCGAATGGTAGTGGATTTCACAATCATAATCCTTTATAAGTTCCAACCACCGTCTCTACCTCATGTTCAGATCAATCTGCTCGAAGAAGTATTTCAAGCTCTTGTGGTCCGTGAATATGGTGCACTTCGTCCCACAAAGATAGTGCCTCCAAATCTTTAACGCAAAGACCATAGCTGCTAGCTCCAAGTCATGAGTAGGATAATTGACCTCATGAATCTTCAGCTGTCGGGATGCATAGGCTATAACCTTCCCTCTCTGCATTAACACTCACCCCAACCTTGAGTAGGAAGCATCAGAATAGACCACCAGATCTTCGCTTCCATCGGGTAATGACAGAACTGGAGCTTGAGTCAACCTCGCCTTCAGTTCCTCGAACGCCTTCTCTTGAGCTTGACCCCATATGAACTTCACATCCTTTCGGGTCAACTTAGTTAGTGGAGAAGCAATCTTAGAGAAGTCTTGGATAAATCTTCTATAGTAGCCCGCCAAACCCAAGAAACTACGAATCTCGGATGGCGTCTTTGGTGACTTCCATTGCATAACCGCCTCCACCTTTGCCGGGTCCACCATAATCCCGTCAGAATTCACCACATGACCCAAGAACTAAACTTCGCGCAACCAGAACGTGCACTTGGAGAATTTAGCATACAACTTCTCCCTCCTCAGCGTCTCCAGAACCTCCCATGACCGACATGCTCAATCTCGCTCCTCGAATAAATCAGGATATCATCAATAAACACAATCACTGATTTATCCAGCATCGGCCTACACACACGGTTCATCAAATCCAAAAAAGCAGCTGGCGCGTTGGTCAAGCCAAAAGACATGGCAAGAAACTCGTAGTGACCATAGCGCGTACGGAAAGCTGTTTTAGGAACATCCTCCTCTTTCACCTTCAGCTGATGGTAACCAAGTCGAAGATCTATCCTTGAAAACCAACTGGCACCTTGGAGCTGATCGAACAGATCGTCTATTCTAGGCAAGGGTTATCGGTTCTTAATCGTCAACTTGTTCAGTTCACGGTAGTCAATACACATCCTCATACTACCGTCTTTCTTCTTCACAAATAGGACCGGAGCACCGCAAGGAGAGATACTCGGTCTAATGAACCCCTTATCAAGCAACTCTTGCAACTGCTCCATCAACTCTTTCATCTCTGTCGGAGCCAACCGATACGGTACCTTGGCAACAGGTTGGGCACCCGGTATCAGATCAATCTGAAACTCGATCTCTCTGTCAGGTGGGACTGCTGCTAAGTCTTCTGGGAACACGTCTGGAAAGTCACACACAATAGGTACATCGGCTAGTTGTGGTGTTGGCGTATCCACATCCTTTACATAGGCCAAGTAGGCACTACATCCACCGCCATCGAAATTACTTTCTGAATCATCGTGACCAGATCAGTATAAACCGTTACCGAACTCCCGTCAGGCGCTGACAACTGAGTCATCTTCTTGCACACAATGTTCGCCTTGTAGTCCGCTAACCAATCCATCCCAAGAACCAAATCGAAACCACCTAAGGTAATCACAAACGGTCTAACAGGAAACTTATGACCCTCTAGCTCAACATCACAGTTCTCTATCATCTCTGAAATCCTGGTATACTTAGCTATTGCAATTTCTAATCAAAGGGTGCATCAACACGTTTACTACTAACAGGCAGCTTAGCACAGAAAGCAGCATAAATAAAACTTTTACTAGCACCCGAATCAAATAACACAGAAGCTAAAGTTTGGTTCACCAGAAACGTACCGGACACGACATCAGGGTCCGTTCTAGCTTCCTCCTGTGTCATGGTGAATGCTCTGGCGCTCGCCCTCGGTCCTTCACCTCCTGTCTTCTTCGCCCTGGAGCACTCAGCCCTCGGCCTCTTACAATCTTTGCTCATATGACCCTCTTCACCACAGCTATAGCATCGGACTATACGACAGTCCTTAGCCATGTGCCCCGCCTTCCCACATTTGAAGCACAAGTTTGACCCAAACTTGCACTCCCCACTATGCTCCCTTCCACACTTGCCACACCTTCTCGATCCTGCACTCGACGTGACCACACGGCGGTCATCCACCCATGCCTTCTTATTACCTGTCGAGGCATCACCCCGACCAAACCTCTTCCTCTACCAGTTTCGATAACCACCGCTCTTCTTGCCACCTTCAGTCACCACCACCGTGCTCTCATCATACAGTCTTCCTGCCAAATCCACCGCCGACCTAAACGTGCTCGGCCGGGCAGCGATCATGTGCCTGCGAATATCCGCTGGCAAACCCTGAATATACCTCTTGATCTTTCGGGACAGAGGTATCACCTGATCCGGCACCAGACGTGCCATCTCATTGAATTTTGTGGTGTACTGTTGGTCTGTCATGGTTCCCGCCTCCAGTTGCAAGAACTCCCTTTCGACCTTGTCCATTTCCTGATGAGGACAAAACTCCTCAATCACCAACATTTTCAGCTCAGACCATCTCATCCTCCCAATGGCCCTACTAACCTCGGCTTGGACAATGTTGTCCCACCAACACAGAGCCGAGTCCACAAAAGAGTGGGTAGCGAACTTCACCTTCTGGTCTTCACGGCATTCGCTGATATCAAGAACAACCTCCATTTCCCTCACCCACCGGTAAGCAGCAGCAGCAGCAGTGCCGTTTCCATCAAAAGTCGGGGGCTTGCATCTCATAAAAGCCCTGTAGTTACTGCCTCGTACCACCTCTTGCACGGGCTCATCTTCTTCCTCTTCCTCATTATCAGAGAAAATCGTTTCAGGCTCCGGTTGTTCCCGCTCCCCCGAGGCCCTATTTCTCTCCTTTCTTTCTCCATCTTTCACAGCCTTGATGACTTCGGTCACCACAGACGGTTAGATTGTCTGCATGACCTGATGTACTTCTTCAACGACAGCCTCCTTTACCGAGGCCCTCAAGTTTGCACTCTCATCCCCAGCCTCCGGATGGGGGGTCTCAGGTTCTTCGGGAACCACCTTCTCAACTCTAGGCCTTTCTCTTTTAGGTCGCAGATCAGCATCAGGCCCACCACGGCCTCCACCCATAGAAGCTTTAAAGGATTTACCACCAGCCATTCTCTATATCACACTGAAAGATTCAAACACCAACACGGTCATTCAAGGAAACATCTCAGTTTCTGTCAAGTATAGTAAGTCTCTAATTACAGTGGCCAGTTGTGATTAGCCACTTACTTTACTCTTCATACCCCAAGCATTACCTGTCCTGACTACATCAGTATTTAAATCTACACACAACACATAACCACATACCATGCGCACATAAAACTGGTTAACTTTACGAAAATACCTGATGGCACGCAGCTACTCAGATTGGCATTCCATTCCCATTCCATCCTATTTTCAGTTTAAGTTAAGGTTTATTTGAAAATTTTATCCATTTCACTTAAACTTTGGCTCTGATACCAACTTGTAAGGCCCCGTTCCCGGGATGCCTACAGTAGGTCATTCATCGCACATAAAACACAAAATTACATTTGCCTCATGAAAATACTGCAGCGAAAACATTCAAAAATGACATCTCATTTCATTATAAACACTTTTGCCAAATAATACATCATTATCCGATTACAAAATACATGTTTGCATTACGTCACAAAAGCATTATAAATGGATGCCATCCCAAAAAAGCCGAGTAGTCTTGCAGTGCCATCCTCAGCAATCATTACCTGCCAACTAGAAAACATATAAAAAGTCAGCGTTGCTGAGTGAGTTCTAGTTTTATAATAAAACATACTTTACTTTCATTAAAAACTATTCATCTTCTCATGCAATCATTCATCATACGTATACACAGATAATGTCATTATTATCTTTCATTACATTCGTTATCTTTCATTCTTTTCATACGTTCATTCTTCCGAGTCTGTTGCGACGACAGAGTTGCTCACCTCAATAGCAATCTCAACGATTGCACTTTATCCAAGTCTGTTGCAACTATGGGGTTGCTCACCTCATTGCCAATCTCAACGATAGCACGCTATCCAAGTATCTTGCAACACCAAGGTTGCTCACCTCATGGCAACATCAACAATAGCACGCTATTCGAGTCTCTTGCAACAACAAGTTGGCTCACCTCATGGGCAATCTCAACGATTGCACGCTATCCGAGTCTCTTGCAACACGGAGTTGCTCACCTCATATATGTGCTTGCAAGCCTTTCGTTCGTTCATTCATCATTCATTAATGCATGCATTTTTACTTCCTGTTCCTCTTTCGTTATCTTTCACTTTACGTTACGTAATACTTCATTCATTCATTAACACGACACGTAAAGCCACAAGAAAGATTAACATACATCATAATAAGGAACATATCATACACAGACATCATCATCATACAGGGCAACATCATACATACATAATATGCATAAACATGCAACATCATCATCATCATGCCCAACATACTTTCTAAGGTCATAACAGTCATCTTACATGCTCTTACGGGGACCTTTACATCAAAACTTACATCTGCACGTCAGAAGTCGAACTACACTTTCCTTCGAATGCAACAACCCTATTTGGGCGTATGAACACCCTTCAGTCGCATGGCCTCCATGCGACTGAACATCATGCGATTGGACTCATGCGGATGAACATCTATGCGAATGGACACCCAGTCGTGCGTATGGACCTCATGCGGATGGAACTAATGCGAATGAGCACTTATGCGAATGACCTCATGCGAATGGACTCATGCGACTACGCACCTATGCGATTGGACGCTCAGTCGCATGACTTCCCATGCGACTGGACTCCCAATCGTGCGAATGAAACCTTGGTCGTGCGAATGAACCCTAAATCGTGCGAATGAATCCCAATCGTGCGAATGAACCTCAATCACCTCTCAATCGGCCGTACGGCCTCCATTCGGTCGCATAGCCCTAGCTGATGCAGAATGGAGTTCATCCTTAACCCAATCTGCCATTTTCGGCCTCCAAGCTCATCCAAACCCATTCTAAGCCTAAATCAACCATCTTAGACCTTAGGAATGCATACCACAACACCATACAAGCACGCACAAGCCCGGAAACATACTCTAAACGCATCACACACAACACACGCGATTGGGTCAAACACACACACATACAAAAACGGGTTTTTTTGATGCTTTCCAGCCCCAAAATCGGTTGAAAACAAGTAAAAGTGGGGTCCTAGAACTCACACAAACGAGCACAACGACAATGGCTTCGATTTGACTCGCTCCTCGACGATTTTGGCCACTCGAACCAACCCAAACCAACACTTCTTCTTCCTTTTCTTCCTTTCTCTCTTCTCCTCTCTTTGATAGCTGAAATGTGAGTGTGTGGGGAGAGTATGGCTGCCCTCTCCCTACTAATATCGCCATATTTCCAACTTCCCTTTGTTGGCGAGTTTGGTCCCTCGACTTTGAACTTTATTTCTTTTTCTCCTTTCGTCGGCTTCAAAAGATATAAATAACCGGGTGTTACAAGTCCACCCCCCTTAAATAGGTTTCGTCCCCAAAACCTGTTATTCTTCGAACAAACATGGATAATGTTGTCTCATTTTTTCCTCGGTCTCCCACGTTGACTCGGATCCCTTCTTGTGCTTCCACTGTACACACACAAGAGGAACCACTTTATTTCTCAGTCTTTTCTCTTTTCTATCGATGATTGCCACTGGTTGCTCCACGTAATTGAGCCGTTCGTCTACTTCGATATCCTCCAGTGGAACAATCATATCTTCATCAGCTAAGCACTTTCTCAGATGAGATACATGGAATGTCGGGTGAATTCCACTTAACTCATCCGGTAACTCCAATCTATAGGCCACCTCTCCTACTCGAGCAATGATTCGAAAAGGGCCTATATACCTTGGGCTCAATTTGCCCCGCTTTTGGAAGCGAATGATACCCTTCCATGGTGAGACCTTCAACATAACCCGGTCACCCACCTGGAACTCAGTCGGCCTGCGTCGTTTATCAGCATACGACTTCTGTCTATCTTTGGCTGCCTTCATGAAGGCTTTAATCTTCTCAAGCTTCTCAGTCGTAGCCTCGATTACCTAGACCCTCCCCAATTCCTTTTGACCAATGTCACCCCAACAAACGGGTGTTCTGCATCTCCTACCGTATAGAATTTCATATGGTGGCAACCAATGCTGGCATGATAGCTGTTGTTGTATGAGAATTCGGCTAAAAGTAGGTGGTCATCCCAATTTCCCCCAAAATCAATCACACATTCCCGAAGCATGTCTTCCAGTGTCTGAATGGTCCTTTCTGACTGACCATCAGTCTGGGGATAATAAGTCGTGCTAATATGTAACCTCGTCCCTATAGCGTCGTGGAATTTCTTCCAAAATTTAGATGTAAACCGGGTGTCACGGTCAGACACAATAGACACCGGCACACCATGACGAGTTACAATTTCCCGGATGAACAAATCAGCCAACCTCTCTGATGAATATGTCTCGCGGATCGGTAGGAAGTGAGCACTCTTCGTCAAACGGTCAACTATCACCCATATAGCATCGTACCCTTTCGGGGTACGCGGCAGCTTCGTAATGAAATCCATGGTGATGTGCTCCCACTTCCATTCCGGTATATCAAAAGGTTGGATCTTCCCATACGGCTTTTGATGCTCGGCCTTCACCTGTAAGCAAGTAAGGCACTTACCCACATACTCCACCACATCGCGCTTCATACCCGGCCACCAATAATCCTTCGACATATCTTGGTACATTTTAGTGGCACCTGGGTGAATGGAGTATCGAGTCTTGTGAGCTTCATCCATTATCTTCACCCGTAGATCCCCAAAACGAGGAATCCATACACCACCGAATCGGGTTCTAACACCGAGTGTGTTTTCACCCAATTCCCCAACCAGACCTCTCATTCTTTCAGAGTTAATATGATCTTCTTTCAGCGCTTCATCTTGAAACTCTTTGACTTGCTTGATTACATCAGAGGTCATGATCAGTTGATATGCTTTCACCCGAATCGGCTCGGGCCTCTCATTCCGGCTAAGGGCATCAGCCACCACATTGGTCTTGCCCGGATGGTAGTGGATCTCACAATCATAATCCTTTATAAGCTCCAACCACTGTCTCTGCCTCATGTTCAGATCCTTCTGCTCGAAGAAGTAATTCAGGCTCTTGTGGTCAGTGAAAATGGTGCACTTCGTCCCGTAAAGATAGTGCCTCCAAATCTTTAGTGCAAAGGCCACGGCTGCTAGCTCCAAGTCATGAGTGGGGTAATTGACCTCATATACCTTCAACTGTCGGGATGCATAGGCTATAACCTTTCCCCTCTGCATCAACACGCACCCCAACCCTGAGTAGGAAGCATCAGAATAGACCACCAAATCTTCGCTTCCATCGGGTAATGACAGAACAGGAGCTTGAGTCAATCTCGTCTTCAGTTCCTCGAACGCCTTCTCTTGAGCTTGACCCCATACGAACTTCACATCTTTTCGAGTCAACTTAGTCAGTGGAGAAGCAATCTTAGAGAAGTCTTGAATAAATCTTCTGTAGTTGCCCGCCAAACCCAAGAAGCTACGGATCTTGGACGGCGTCTTTGGTGACTTCCACTACATAACTGCCTCCACTTTCGCCGGGTCCACCATAATCCTGTCGGGATTCACCACATGACCCAAGAACTGAACTTTGCGCAACCAGAACGCGCACTTGGAGAATTTAGCATACGACTTCTCCCTCCTCAGCGTCTCCAGAACCTCACGTATGTGACCGGCATGCTCAATCTCGCTCCTCGAATAAATCAGGATATTATCAATAAACACAATCACTGATTTATCCAGCATCGGCCGACACACACGGTTCATCAAATCCATAAAAGCAGCTGGCATATTGGTCAACCCAAAGGACATGACAAGAAACTCGTAGTGACCATAGCGCGTACGGAAAGCTGTTTTAGGAACATCCTGCTCTATCACCTTCAGCTGATGGTAACCAGATCGAAGATCTATCCTTGAAAACCAACTGGCACCTTGGAGTTGATCGAACAGATCATCTATTCTCGGTAAGGGGTATCGGTTCTTCACCGTCAACTTGTTCAGCTCGCGGTAGTCAATGCACATCCTCATACTACCGTCCTTCTTCTTTACAAACAGGACCAGAGCACCCCAAGGAGAGATACTCGGTCTAATGAACCCCTTATCAAGCAGCTCTTGCAACTGCTCCATCAATTCCTTCATCTCCGTCGGAGCTAACCAATACGGTGCCTTGGCAACAGGCTGGGCACCCGGTACTAGATCAATCTGAAACTCGATCTCTCTGTCAGGTGGCACTCCTGATAAGTCTTCTGGGAACACGTCTGGAAAGTCACACACAACCAGTACATCGGCTAGTTGTGGTGTTGGCGTATCCCCATCCTTTACATAGGCCAACTAGGCACTACATCCACGCCTCATACACTTTCCCGCCACTGCCATCGAAATTACTTTCGGAATCATCGTGACCCTATCACCATAAACCGTTACCGAACGCCCGTCAGGCGCTGACAACTGAATCATCTTCTTGCGACACACAATGTTCGCCTCGTAGTCCGCTAACCAATCCATCCCAAGAACCAAATCGAAATCACCTAAGGTCATCACAAACGGTCTAACAGGAAACTTATGACCCTCTAGCTCCACATCACAGTTCTCTATCATCTCAGAAATCCTGGTAGACTTACCTATGACAGTTTCTACATCAAAAGGCGCATCAACACGTTTACTACTAACAGGTAGCTTAGCACAGAAAGCAGCAGAAATAAAACTTTTACTAGCACCCAAATCAAATAACACAGAAGCTAAACTTTGGTTCACCAGAAACGTACCGGACACGACGTCAGGGTCCGTTCTAGCTTCCTCCTGTGTCATGGTGAATACCCTGGCGCTCGCCCTCGGTCCTTCACCTCCTGTCTTCTTTTCCCCGGAGCTCTCAGCCCTAGGACTCTTACAATCCTTGCTCATATGACCCTCTTCACCACAGTTATAGCATCGGACTATTCGACAGTCGTTTTCCATGTGCCCCGCCTTTCCACACTTGAAGCACAAGTTTGACCCAAACCTGCACTCCCCACTACGCTCCCTTCCACACTTGCCACACCTTCTCGACCCCACACTCGTTGTGACCACACGGCGGTCATCCACCCGTGCCCTCTTATTGCCCGTCGAGGCATCACCCCGACCAAACCTCTTCCTCTGCCAGTATCGATCACCACCGCTCTTCTTGCCCCCTTCAGTCACCACCACCGTTCTCTCATCATACAGCCTCCCCGCCAAGTCCACCGCCGACCTAAACGTGCTCGGCCGGGCAGCGATCATGTGCCTGTGAATATCCGCTGGCAAACCCTGAATATACCTCTTGATCTTTCGGGACAGAGGTGTCACCTGATCCGGCACCAGACGTGCCATCTCGTTAAATTTTGTGGTGTACTGTTGGTGAGTCATGGTTCCCGCCTCCAATCGCAAGAACTCCCTTTCGACCTTGTCCATTTCCCGATGAGGACAAAACTCCTCAATCACCAACTTTTTCAGCTCATACCATCTCATACTCCCAATGGCCCTGCTACCCTCGGCTTGGACAATGTTGTCCCACCAACACATAGCCGAATCCACAAAAGAGTGGGTAGCGAACTTCACCTTCTGGTCTTCACGGCATTCGCTGATATCAATAACAGCCTCCATTTCCCTCACCCACCGGTGAGCAGCAGCAGCAGTGCCGTTTCCATCAAACGTTGTGGGCTTGCATTTCATAAACGCCCCATAGTTACAGCCTCGTACCACCTCTTGCACGGGCTCATCTTCTTCCTCTTCCTCATTATCGGAGAAAATCGTTTCAGGCTCCGGTTACTCCCGCTCCCCCGAGGCCCTATTCCTCTCCTTTCTTTCTCCCTCTTTCACAGCCTTGATGACTTCGGTCACCACAGACGGTAAGATTGTCTGCATGACCTGATGTAATTCTTCAACAACAGCCTCCTTTACCGAGGCCCTCAAGTTTGCACTCTCATCCCCAGCCTCCAGATGAGGGGTCTCAGGTTCTTCAGGAACCACTTTTTCAACCCTTGGCCTTCCTCTTTTAGGTCTCGGCTCAACCTCAGGCCCGCCACGGCCTCCACCCCTAGAAGCTTTAGAGGATCTACCACCAGCCATTCTCTATATCACACTGAAAGATTCAAACACCAACACGGTCATTCAAGGAAAGAGCTCAGTTTATGTCAAGCACAGTAAGTTTCTAATTACAGTGGCCAGTTGTGATTAGCCACTTACTTTACTCTTCATGCCCCAAGCATTACCTGTCCTGACTACATCAGTATTTAAATCTACATACAACACATAACCACATACCATGCGCACATAAAACCGGTTAACTTTACGAAAATACCTGATGGCACGCAGCTACTCAGATTGGCATCCCATTCCCTTTTCCGTCCCATTTTCAGTTTAAGTTAAGGTTTATTTGAAAATTTTACCCATTTCACTTAAACTTTGGCTCTGATACCAACTTGTAAGGCCCCGTTCCCGGGACGGCTACAGTTGTCATTCATCGCACATAAAACACATAATTACATTTGCCTCATGAAAATATTGCAGCGGAAACATTCACAAATGACATCTCATTTCATTATAAACACTTTTTCCAAATAATACATCATTATCCGATTACAAAATACATGTTTGCATTACATCACAAAAGCATTATAAATGGATGCCATCCCAAAAGAGCCGAGTGGCCTTGCAATGCCATCCTCAGCAATCATTACCTGCCAACTGGAAAACATATAAAAAGTCAGTGTTGCTGAATGAGTTCTAGTTTTATAATAAAACATACTTTATTTTCATTAAAAACTATTCCTTTTCTCATGCGATCATTCATCATACGTATACGCAGATAATGTCATTATTATCTTTCATTACATTCGTTAACTTTCGTTCCTTTCATAAGTTCATTCTTACGAGTTTGTTGCGACGACAGAGTCGCTCACCTCAATAGCAATCTCAACGATTGCACTCTATCCGAGTCTGTTGCAACCATCGGGTTGCTCACCTCATTGCCAATCTCAACGATAACACACTATCCGAGTCTCTTGCAACAACAAGGTTGCTCACCTCATGGCAACATCAACGATAGCACGCTATTCGAGTATCTTGCAACAACCAGGTTGCTCACCTCATGGGCAATCTCACCGATTGCACGCTATCCGAGTCTCTTGCAACACAAAGTTGCTCACCTCATATATGTGCTTGCAAGCCTTTCCTTCGTTCATTCATCATTCATTAATGCATGCATTCTTACTTCATGTTCCTCTTTCATTATCTTTCACTTTACGTTACATAATACTTCGTTCATTCATTAACATGACACGTAAAGCCACAAGAAAGATAAACATACATCATAATAAGAAACATATCATACACAGTCATCATCATCATACAGGCAACATCATACATACATAACATGCGTAAACATGCGACATTATCATCATCATGCCCAACATACTCTCTAAGGTCATAACAGTCATCTTACATGCTCTTACGGGGACCTTTACGTCAAAACTTACATCTGCACGTCAAAAGTCGAACTACACTTTCCTTCGAGTGCAATAGCCCTATTCGGGCGTATGAACACCCTTCAGTCGCATGGCCTCCATGCGACTGAACATCATACGATTGGACTCATGTGGATGAACATCTATGCGAATGGACACTCAGTCGTGCGTATGGACCTCATGCATATGGAACTAATGCGAATGAGCACTTATGCGAATGACCTCATGCGAATGGACTCATGCGACTACGCACCTATGCGACTGGACCCTCAGTCGCATTACTCCCCATGCGACTGGTCTCCGAATCGTGCGAATGAAACCTTAGTCGTGCGAATGAACCCTAAATCGTGCGAATGAATCCCAATCGTGTGAATGAACCTCAATCGCCTCTCAATCAGCCGTATGGCCTCCATTCGGTCGCATAGCCCTAGCTGATGCATAATGGAGTTCATCCCGAACCCAATCTGCCATTTTTGGCCTCCAAGCTCATCCAAACCCATTCTAAGCCTATATCAACCATCTTAGACCTTAGGAATGCATACCACAACACCATACAAGCACGCACAAGCCCGGAAACATACTCTAAACGCATCACACACAACACACCCAAATGTGTCAAACACACACACATACAAAAACGGGTTTTTTTGATGTTTTCCAGCCCCAAAATCGATTGAAAACAAGTAAAAATGGGGTCCTAGAACTCACACAAACGAGCACAACGACAAGGGCTTCGATTTGACTCGCTCCTCGACGATTTTGGCCACTCGAACCAACCCGAACCAACACTTCTTCTTCCTTTTCTTCCTTTCTCTCTTCTCCTCTCTTTGATAGCTGATATGTGGGTGTGTGGGGAGAGTATGGCTGCCCTCTCCCTACTAATATCACCACATTTCCAACTTCCCTTCGTTGGCGAGTTTGGTACCTCGACTTTGAACTTTATTTCTTTTTCTCCTTTCATCGGCTTCAAAAGATATAAATAACCGGGTGTTACATCTATTTGTCTCTCTTTTCTTCCTGTACCCATGAACCTTCATCACCACCACCTCCACAAATTGCTGCCAACCATCAATGCCTCAACCAATCACCGCCAACCACCGCCTCCACTAGTCGTTTCATTCTAACATAGGTATCTTCATTTAATTTTTTATTTTCTTTTTTTTTGTGATGCCTTTAGACTTGTTTAGTAATTCGGGTGAAATTTTGCTAAATAGTATTAACTCATTACTCATGTTTTGTGAAACTTTGAGACTTAGATTACTAGTTTACTAATTTGGATTAAGCTTGTGGAATTTTCGAATTGATTAGATAATTACTTTTAGTTGATTTATGCTAGGGCCTATTGAAGAATTATTTAGTTGTGGTATTATGCTAAAACGGAAAAGTGGAATAGATTAGGATTTTGGATTGTTGCTAAGGAGAAACATATTTTATAATGTTTTTTGTATATTTAGATTTGATTATGTTTCAATACAACTCAAAAGTAATAAGAATTTGTAGAATATGCTTGTATGATTGTATTAATGTATAGGTATGTATATGTGCGTTTGAATGTATGCTTATTATTTGTAGAAAAATTAGCATATTTAGATTTGATTATGTTTGTTATTAAAATAAAAAATTGGCACTGACTTATAGCGATAGCATGTCGTCGCTATAGGTGCACTTATACCGACAATTCTTGTACCGACGACATTTTTAACCTATACCGATGAATCTATGCCGACGACTTTTTTAGCAACTAGATGTTGCTGGTATAACTCATGTTAGGCTACAGCGACAACAAATTGTGATACGGATCCGGCTCTATACGAACACCCGAAGCCCAGTATGGACGAGCCAGGTTCATCTATTAGTGGCTAGGATACGTGCATGGTTATCTCCAACCATCCAACCCATGGATTTTAATATTTAACTCTATCTTTTTATTTTGAATTTTGCATGGTTATCTTTTCATTGTTTAGAGGGATTTTGTTTCCAAGCTTATCTCTTTTGTTTCCTATTTATTGATTGTAATCAAAGGTTGGAGGGGATCATCATTGAAAAGAAAACAAGTATTATTTCCTTTGATCAGGCTTTGATCATCTTCTCCTTTCGGGCTTTCGAAGGAGGTTATCTTCAAGCTAGGGTTTTCTAGCTTCCACTAATACGAATCCGTATCAAGTGGTATCAGCAGCTTCAGGTTCGTCAGGATGTCAGAATATAGGAGAGACCGTCGTCAGCAATACCGCCGATTCGCCGCCGGAGGCAGCGGTACTGAGCAACGTGATCCTAGGGACATCGAGATTGAACGACTTCAACAACGGATTCGTGAACTCGAGTTCGATCCGCATCAGGGTTACGACCGGTATGATCCACACGCCGGGGACGACCCATCTGCCACAGAATCAGTAATTTGGAAGGAAAACGACGAAGAAGACCGGTTCCATAATCCATTCGGTCGTCCTTTTCGTCACCAAGATACCACACCACAACCCCCTCCTATTGACCCAATCCGAGCTTTGGGAATCCGCACCGAAATCCCAGAGTTTGAAGGTCGCATGCAACCGGACGATTTTATCGATTGGCTACAAACGGTTGAACGGATCTTTGATCTCCGCCAGGTCCCGGAATCGCTCAAGGTAAAACTTGTTGCTATTCGTTTACGTAAGTATGCTTCGTTATGGTGGGAACACGTTCAACACCAGCGATATAGGGAAGGCAAACATAAAGTTGAAACATGGGACAAGATGAAACGCCTATTACGTTCCAAGTTTTTACCGGTTAATCATAAGCAGGACTCATTTTTGGAATACCATAACTTCAAACAAGCCACCCTACCAGTAGAAGAATTTCTCATGAAGTTTGAACAGTTGCGCATGCGGTGTGGGGTTGAAGAAGACGAAGAACAAACTATTGCCCGTGTTTTGGGAGCATTACGATCGGACATCGCCGATGTCATCATGTTACAACAATATTGGTCTTTTTCTGATGTGTGCAAGTTAGCTCTACGGGTAGAAAAGCAATTAACAGCCAAAGCCAAACCAACCTCTCGGGTTAGTTCATACCGTAACACATCGACAACGCCGACTACATCTCGGGTTGAACAACAAAAAAACGAAACACCCACCCCGCTGGTAATCCCATCTAACTCTAATTCTAACACCCCTCGATGTTATAAATGTCAAGGTCTCGGGCACTTGAAGCGGGACTGCCCTAATAAACAAGTGATTGCTCTAGTTGATGATGCGATACCCACTTATGATACTGATGGTGATGCAGACTCCGACTCACCGTCGGAGGTTCTTTATCCTGATCGAGGTGACAATCTTATTATTCGGCGTATTTTAAACACAACAGTGAAAGATACAAGCGACGACAATGCTTGGCTCCGTAACAATATTTTTCGCACCAAATGTACGTCCAAAGGGAAGGTTTGTATGGTTATAATTGATGGGGGCAGTTGTGAGAACATTGTTTCTACCACCATGGTTGACAAGCTTGATTTACCAATGCAAAATCATCCAGAACCATACCAACTCACTTGGTTAAAGAAAGGAAACATAATCAAAGTTACTCACCGTTGTTTGGTACAGTTTTCAATCGGAAACAAATACACGGACGAGGTGTGGTGCGAGGTCATTCCAATGGATGCTTGTCACATCTTGTTGGGAAGGCCGTGGCAGTATGATCGTCGGGCACGACATGACGGGTTTCGTAACACGTACACATTCAAGAAAGATGGTGTTCATATCACCCTTGCTCCTTGTGATCCTAAACAAGAAGGTATGGAGTCCATGTTAGTCTCCAAATCTGAATTTTCGAGCCTCACCAAGTCACAACCACCAACAGTTATCTTTGGGTTATTAATTGCCGAAGCGAACCAGGAAGTCCCGCGCATCCCGCCAGAAGTCCAGCCCTTGCTAGCTGACTTTATTGATGTTTTTCCAAATGATATTCCGGCCGGGCTACCTATTGTCCGAGATATACAACATTGCATTGACTTCCTACCGGGAGCAAGTATTCCTAATAAACCGGCCTACCGAATGAACCCGAAGGAATTCAATGAGTTGCATCGTCAAGTTACCGAGCTCCTAGATAAAGGACTTATTCGTGAAAGCATGAGCCCGTGTGCCGTACCGGCACTTTTGGTTCCAAAACCTGATGGCACGTTTCGTATGTGTGTCGATAGTCGAGCAGTTAATAAGATCACTATAAAGTACAGGTTTCCCATTCCTAGATTTGATGATTTGTTGGATCATCTTAATGGCGCAAAAGTTTTTTCAAAAATTGATTTGCGTAGTGGTTATCACCAAATCCATATGCGACCGGGTGATGAATGGAAGACGGCTTTTAAAACACGGGATGGCCTCTACGAGTGGATGGTCATGCCATTTGGTTTGTCAAACGCTCCAAGCACATTTATGCGATTGATGAACCACATCTTCAAGCCGTTTATTGGTAAGTGTGTCGTCGTTTACTTCGATGACATTTTGGTTTATAGCTCTGATGTCAAGTGCCATTTATTACATTTAAGAGACATTTTCACAGTATTACAAGATCAAAAGCTTTATGCCAATGGAAAAAAATGCCATTTCATGACTTCAGAGGTTGTCTTCTTGGGCTACCTTGTATCGGGTTCGGGTATACGGATGGATGAGTCCAAAGTGGCGGCTATAACCACTTGGCCAGCCCCGAAGTCATTGCACGATGTTCGGAGTTTTCATGGTCTCGCTTCCTTTTACCGCCGGTTTATCAAGAATTTTAGTAGTATTGTTGCGCCAATTACAGAATGTTTGAAGAATAGTAAGTTTGTTTGGTCCTCCATGGCTCAGTCTTCATTTGAAGCCTTAAAACTTGCTGTTACACAAGCACCCGTTCTTGCTCTACCCGATTTTAACCATGTCTTTCAAGTGGAATGTGATGCTTCAGGGATGGGCATTGGGGGTGTTTTAAGCCAACAAAATCGCCCTGTTGCCTTTTTTAGTGAGAAGCTAAGTGATACACGGCGCCGGTACAGTACGTATGACAAGGAGTTTTATGCCATCGTTCGGAGTCTTGAATATTGGAGGCATTATCTACTTCCTACCGAGTTTATTCTCTACTCGGATCATCAAGCACTTAAGTTCATTCAGGGGCAAGCAAAGTTAAACCCGAGGCACGCTAAATGGGTCGAGACCTTGCAAGACTTTACGTTCGTCATTCGACATAAAGCTGGTTCAGCCAACTCCGTTGCTGATGCGTTGAGCCGCCGCCCAGCCTTTGCCACGGTTACGGCTTTTGAGGTGGTCGGATTTAAGTCCTTCACTACGCTTTATCCTGATGATCCTGATTTTTGTAATGCATGGGAACATACAAAGGATGCACCGTATCAGTCATACGTACAAAAAGATGGACTGCTTTATAAAGGTAATAGATTATGTGTCCCTTTTTCATCTTTTAGAGAGGCCATTGTGCTGGAATGTCATCAAGGAGCATTGGCCGGGCATTTTGGTCGTGATAAAACCATGGCACTTGTTCGGAACCGGTTTTATTGGCCACACATGTCAAAGGAGGTTACAAAAGTTCTGAATCGTTGTCGTGTATGTCATATCGCCAAAACTCGTCACACAAACCAAGGTCTTTACACTCCTTTACCAGTTCCGGTTCGCCCATGGGAGGATGTAAGCATTGATTTTGTGCTCGGACTACCGCTTACTCAGCGAAAAAAGGATTCAATTATGGTGGTGGTGGATCGATTCTCGAAAATGGCTCATTTTATTCCTTGTGTTAAGACTTATGATGCATCACAGGTAGCTCGTCTTTACTTTGCCGAGATTGTTCGTTTACATGGGGTTCCAAAGACTATAACTTCTGACAGGGACGTGAAGTTTGTTAGCCACTTTTGGCGTACATTGTGGAAACACTTGGGTGCTAAGTTACAATTTAGCAGTTCCCACCATCCTCAAACGGACGGACAAACAGAAGTGACTAATCGCAGCTTAGGCAATTTGCTTCGAAGCCTCGTTGGTGATAATCCAAAGAAGTGGGATCTCGTTTTACCACAAGCTGAGTTTGCTTATAATCGATCCAATCACAGCTCAACAGGGCGTAGCCCATTCTTTGTTGTTTACGGATGCAACCCTTTTACCCCACTTGACTTAGCTCCGTTCCCGGAAGTCGAGTATTTTAGCACCGAAGGAGATGAACAAGCAAAGCAACTCAAGTTATTACATGAGCAGGTGCGTGATCAAATTGTCAAACACAACTTGCAGTACCAATCTCGTGCCAATCAACATCGCAAGAAGGTGGTTTTCCAAGAGGGTGATTTAGTTTGGGTTCATTTGCGCCGAGAGAGGTTTCCACAGGGGCGGTTTGGCAAGTTACACCCACGGGCTGATGGTCCTTTTCGTGTTCTTAAACGTATAAATGATAATGCATACAAGATTGATCTTCCAGGACATTATAAAGTGTCCGCCACTTTTAATGTTGCAGATTTGTCCCCGTATAAGCAAGATGATGGTGATGACTCGAGGTCGAGTCCTTTTCTAGAGGGGGAGGATGATACGGATCCGGCTCTATACGAACACCCGAAGCCCACTATGGACGAGCCAGGTTCATCTATTAGTGGCTAGGATACGTGCATGGTTATCTCCAACCATCCAACCCATGGATTTTAATATTTAACTCTATCTTTTATTTTGAATTTTGCATGGTTATCTTTTCATTGTTTAGAGGGATTTTGTTTCCAAGCTTATCTCTTTTGTTTCCTATTTATTGATTGTAATCAAAGGTTGGAGGGGATCATCATTGAAAAGAAAACAAGTATTATTTCCTTTGATCAGGCTTTGATCATCTTCTCCTTTCGGGCTTTCGAAGGAGGTTATCTTCAAGCTAGGGTTTTCTAGCTTCCACTAATACGAATCCGTATCAAATTGTGGTATATGTATTCAAAAAGTCGTCGCTCTAGAATCTTATCGTTTTATTGTCAATAAAGTTTTGAATCAAAAATATAAGGCCAATGGAATATCTATACAAATATAATCGAGTTTATATTGCATCTCTCCGATTAATTAGTATTCCCATCTTCCTTGGTTCTTTTGTTATGTATCGTACTTTGATTTTACCTTACCATACTCCTACAATTCTCTTGTATCATTCTATCACGTGTTTATGTGCTTCAAATATAATTTTGAAACATAAAAAGATAATGTTGTATTAATTACTAGATTAGAGCCGATGTATTACATATATGGAATAAAAAAAACATATCAAAACCATTAGTTTTATGAATATTTTACTTTTTAGATGTTATTAGCCATTGGTGAAATAAAAATATAATGAATATATAAAAGTTATAACAGATAATAAAATTAGAAATTATTACTCTAAATTTAAAGATAAAATATGTCTAAAAACATATAATTTAGTATGCATTAATAAATTATTAAAATAATAATATTTATATTTTAAATGTTTAATAGTTTAGATACTTATTTAAAATAATTATCATTTGATATGTGAAAGACAATAAACACAAATAGAAATATATTTGTTTTAACATATTTTAGTTAAAAATGAAAGTCAAATTTTTTGTTTTTAAAATTTTCGTATTTAATATGAGAGTTAGGGGGAAAGTGATTTTTTTGATATTCTAAAATAATGATACGTGTCATTTGATGTAGTAGAATTATGACACGTGTCTTAAAAATATATTTTTATATAATATGTTATAGATTATAGATTTATAAGAAATACAATAGTAATACAATAATACTAGGCGGTTTCAAATTGAGCTATTTTACTCCGAAATTGTAGTATATAGATGTGTATGGTTTAAAGCTGGATTGTGATTTCGCGGTTGCTTATAAGAAAGTTCATTCATCCAGCACGCGAGGCATGTGGAATATACAAATTAAGGGAAAAGGTTGATCACTATAAACTTCAAGGAAGAGGTTTTCAGTCTCTATCTCTAACGTACACCAAACACGCTATCTCTAACGTTTATATATGTTTGATTCAAAAAAATATTATACCCCCTTTTCAGTCTCTAGTCCGTAGACTAGCTTTGTACTTGGCCATAAAGGAAAGATTCTCTTGTTAAAATAATATGTTTTCAATGTCCACTAATGTTTGCATCTTGGAAAGCTAAACAAGAAACCACAATCACTGATTAATAACCAAAGAGAACAAGACAAGATGAAAAAGCACAAGATGCACCCTTTTCACACAACTTGGGGACTTGTTTTCGGTGTAAGACCCAATACTACACCCGAAAAAGAAGAAATCAGAACCCATGAATTAGTTACGAGTGCTTGATATCCAAAACGTGTGTTGATGTTCATACATCGTACTTTTATAGGGCTCTCTAAACCAAAGTTAAATAGCAACTACTTGATAAATGACTATCACCAACGACTAATGGAAAACGGTTAAATAAGAAAACCCTAATGTTTTCTGTTTTACCAAAGTTAATCAGC